>PITA01004647.1:0-120924 GCA_004023965.1 Spilogale gracilis | reverse complement strand
TCTTTAGCCTCCATGTATTTGAGTTTTTTCCAATTCCTCTTATGATTGAATTCCAGTTTCAAAACACTGTGGTCCACAAATATGCAGGGAATGATCCTAATCTTTTGTTACTAGTTGAGACCTGATTTGTGACCTGATTTGTATATGATCTGTCCCAGACAATATGTATTCATTGCTTTAGGATGGAATGCTCTGAATATACCTGTGCAGTCCCATCTGGTCTAGTGTATCATTCAAAGCCCTTGTTTCCTTATTGATCTTTTTTTTTTTAAAAAAAGATTTTACTTATTTACTTGGCATAGAGTTAGAGAGCACAATTAGGCAAAATAGCAGGCAGAGGGAGAGGGAGAAGCAGGCTCTCCGCTGAGCAGGGAGCCCAATGTGGACTCAATTCCAGGACCCTGGGATCATGACCCAAGCTGAAGGCAGCCACCCAACAGACTGAACCTCCCAGGCGCCCTCCTTATTGATCTTCTGCTCAAATGATCTGTCCATTGCAGTGAGTGGGGTGTGAAATCCCCTACTATTATATTATTATTGATGTGTGTCTTTGATTTTTTTAGTAATTGGCTTAAATAATTGGCTGTACCCATGGTAAGGGCATAAATACTTACAATTGTTAGATATTCTTGCTGTATAGACCCTTTAATTATGATATAGTGTTCATTCTTATCTCTTTTTATAGTCTTTGATTTAAAATCCAATTTGTCTGATATAAGGATTGCCACCCACCTTTCTTTTGATGCCCATTAGCATGATAAATGGTTTTCTGCTCCTTCACTTTAAATCTGGAGGTGTTTTGGGGTCTAAAATGAGTCTCTTCGAGATGGTTTCTCAATGGGGCTTGCTTTTTTATCCAATCTGACACCCTGTGTCTTTTCATTGGGAGCAATTAATGCATTTGCATTCAGAGTAACTTGAAAGATATGAATTTAGTGCTATTGTCTTACCTGTAAAGTCACTGTTTTTGTATGTTGTCTCTGTTCCTTTCTGATCTATGTTACTTTTGGGCTCTCTCTTCACTTAAAGTATCCCTTTTAATATTTTCTTGAAGGGCTATTTAGTGATCACAAATTCTTTTAGTTTCTTTTTGTCCTGGAAGCTTTTTATCTCTCCTTCTATTTTGAATGACATCCTAGCTGGATAAAATATTCATAGCTGCATATTTTTCTCATTTAGCACTCTGCATATATCATTCCAATCCTTCCTGGCCTGTCAGGGCTCTGTGGATAGGTCTTCTGCTAGTCTATATTTCTATGCTTATAGGTTATGGATCTCTTGTCCCAAGCTGCTTTTAGGATTTTCTCTTTGTCTCTGAAATTTGCAAGTTCTACTATTATGTTGAGGTGTTGACTTATTTTATTTATGTATTTAATAGACAGTGAGAGAGGGGACACAAGCAGGGGGAGTGAGAGGGGGGAAGGAGGCCTCCCACTGAGCAGGGAGCCTGATGCAGGGCTTGATCCCAGAACCCTGGGATCATGACCTGAGCTGAAGGCAGATGCTTAACGACTGAGCCACCCAAGCGCCCCACTGTTGACCTATTTTTATTTTATTTACTTATTTAATTTTTGAGTGGGGTTCTTTGTGCTTCCTGGACTTGAATGCCTGGTTCCTTCCTATGATTAGGGACGTTCTCCATTATAATTCATTCCACTCTCCACATATTATTACAAGTATATAATACTTACAATTGTTAGATATTCTTGCTGGATAGATTCTTTAATTATGATAAGTGTCCACTCTCTCTCTCTCTCTTTCCTCTTCTTCTAGGAACCCAATTATTTTAATGTTGTTTCACTTTATGGTATCACGTATCTCTTGAATTCTCCCCTCATGATCCAGTAGCTGTTTATTTTTTTTCTTAGCTTCTTTATTCTGCATGATTTTGTGTTTTATATCACTAATTCTCTCTTCTGCCTCATTTTCCCCAGCAGCTAGTGCCTCCATTTTTATTGCATCTTATTAATAGCCTTTTAATTTTCAACTTGATTATATTTTAGTTCTTTTATCTCTCCAGAGACAGATTCTCTAATGTCTTCTATGGTTTTTTTCAAGCACAGCTAGTATCTTTATTAAAATTATTCTAAGCTCTAGTTCTGCTTTCTTACTACTGTCCATATTGATTAGGTTCCTGGCAGTCAGTACTGCCCCTTGTTCTTTTTTGAGGTGTCCATAGAAGAATTGATGAATGAAATATTTAATGAATGAAATACTTAAAATTGATGAATGAAATACTTAAAAGGCAACAATGACCCCAGAGAAATATACACTAAACAAATCGGAAGAGACCTGAAACTTGGGGAGAGGGGAGAGGAGGAGGGTTTGGAGACTGGAGGGAGAGAGAATATTTTTCAGGCTGGTGAATAGAACAGAACCATACACCAGATTTTGCATGCATTTTTGTTAGAAGAAACTAAATCTCAAAATTGTAAAGAAAGAAAAAAATATAAAACTAAATACATTGAAAGGTTGGAATGTAACGGTAAAGATGAAAATTTAAAAAGACTGACAAAAAGAAAAGGAAAGATTAACAAAAGAAGAAAAAATAAAGAATATGATCAGATGGGTGAAGAGAGGAGAACCATACACTCGATTCTGGATTTATTTTAGTTTGTTAGAAAAAAACTGCATCCCAAAATTGTAAAGAAAGAAAAACTTAAATGTATACAAAAATAAAATTAAATATAATTAAAAGATAAAATGTTACTGTAAAAATGAAAATTAAAAGAGATTTTTTAAAAAATTGATAAAATAAGAAATTGGTTGAAATGGGAAAGAGAAAAAAATTAAAATTGAAAGACTAAAGAATCATGGGGGGAAAACATGAATTCTCTATACTATTTTCCCCTAGCCCTGGAATTTTGCAGTTCCGTATGACCAGTAAACTTGGTCTTAACTGGATGTTCTTGCTGATCTTCTGGGGAAGGGACCTGTTATGCTGATTCTCAGGTGTCTTTGCCCCATATTGAATTTCACTGCCTGTGGCAGGGGGCCAGGCTAAGTAAGCATTAGAGGATTACTCTGGCTTTTGTTTCCTGAAGGCTTTCCACATGGCTTTAGAGGATGAGAATGAACAATGGTAGTCTCCCAATATCCAGCCCCAGAGCCTAGAGCTTGGGGCCCTACTCCTCAGTAAGTCCTCAGAGAAAAGCAGTCCATCATTCCTGTCTCCTGTCTCCCTGGTCTCCATCCACACTTTTTGCTCACTTAACCTGTGACTGAGCATTTCTATTTCAGTCATGCAACCCTGTTTTGAGTCTCTAAACCCTGCAGACTCCTCTGATGTTCCTCCAGGGGAGAAAGGGGGGTCTTCTGGGTTCTGCTGCTTGTTGGGCTCCTACTCAGAGAGCAGTGCAATGACTGTGCCACAGTTTGCAGTTTATAGCAACCCTGACCTGAGGGCCCTTTCCTGGGCTCACTGATAGCAGCTGGCTTCCCCACTCTGATGCCTGGGAACTCTGCAGCCCTCAGGCACCCTGGGGATTCTGAGACCATACTGATTACCTTACCATCTGATTATCTTTTTGGGCAGGGATATCTCTCATGGGAGCAGACTTCTAAAAGTTTTGACTTTGTGCTCTGCAAATCTATTATTTTCTGGTAGCTGGCTTATTGAAGATCCTTCGCCCAACTCCATGGTCTGTCCTCCCATATATCACCTTGGATTCACTTCTCCACACCTCCTACCTTGCAGAAAGTGGTTACAGTTCTATTTGTAGAGTTGCAGCTATTCTTTTCTTAGATCTCTGGATTTTGAGTTCGCAGATGTTCAAAATTTGATAGCTATCTAGCTGAATTCCTGAGACCAGATGACACTAAGGTCTCCTACTCCTTTGCCATCAATCAGGGCCTCTTCTAGAAAATAGAAATTCAGAAACTGCTGATTGATTAAGATATTTTCTTATTTTATAAGATCTGGGATTTTGAGACAGTAGACACTGCTGATTCTATTGATGATGCTGGATTGTTAGAGATCGAGCCCATTAATGAACTTCAAGTAGGCAAGAATGTCAAACTCTTCTCTATGATAAAAATGAACGAGATTGGAAGTAACTTTTGGCTGGCTCAGGTAAGTTGTGTTTTTCTCTCTTGGCTCTTTAAAGTTAACTTAGGTACAAAATTAAATCATAACATAACTTATTGTCACTGTAAGTCCATTTTACTATTAAGACTACTATTATAGGTCAATGAAGACCACCTGAATTTCAGTATTTAGTTACCTGTATTTCATATAAAAAAAACCAATTAGCATTCTTATGATATTAAACTGACTATATGTATTATAAAAATGTTTCCTTTATCATGTGTTCTAAGATATATAGCAGTTGCTTTTGTTAGATTTCAGTCACACTTTGAAAAAAAATGTAGGGTTTTGGTAATATTGTTTGTTCTTTTTTTTTTTTTAAGATTTTATTTTATTTATTTGACAGAGAGAAACACAGTCAGAGAGGGAACACAAGCAGGGGGAGTGAGAGAGGGGAAGCAGGCTTCCCGCCGAGCAGGGAGCCCAATGTGGGGTTCGATCCTGGGTCTCCGGAATCATGACCTGAGCCGAAAGCAGTCATTTAACCAACTGAGCCACCCAAGCGCCCCTGTTTGTCCTTTAACAAGAAGAAAATTCCTTTCATTTGATGAGAGTTAAAAATGATAAACTATTATTAGATATTTAATTTTTTAGGATGCCAGTGGAGCCATATGGAAGCTTGACCTTAGTTTTTCAAATATTGTAAGTTATCTCTTTTTCTCCCCCCCTAATCTTATGACAAAAGTCTGTTATTCTTCTTTAAAATATACTTTATCTTTCTCCATATTTGATCATTGTTCTCATCAAAAACTTGTCCGACATGTCCTAGTCCTGAGAATTTATTCTCTCTCTTTCTCTGATTTTATTTTAAAAAATAAGCTTTCTCACCAAACTTTACTAGAAAAGTGGCAATGACAATACCTGGTGTTATTCAGTGCTTTCCACTTGTCATAAACGTATGATATTTTCATTTATATTATCTTCTATATCCCTCACAGCTACCCTGATGAATGGGTAGACAGTTGCCATCACCTCATATTACCGGTGAAGAAATGGAAAGCCTTCAAGTGCGAAGCCAGTACTGTTCCTCCCAATTCTAAAGTCCAGCACTGTTTCTAGCCTTTTATGCTTTTGTTTATTAAAAAGATTCATTTATTATTTTAGAGATGGGCAAGGGGGAGAGGGAGAGAGAGAATCTCAAGTAGGCTCCCTGTTGAGCCCAGAGCCTGACATGGGGCTTGATCTCACTACTCTGAGATCATGACCTGAGCAGAAACAGAGAGTCTGATGCTTAACTGACTGGGATACCTAGGTGCCCCAGCCTATTATGCTTTTAAAAATTTCTATTCAGATAAAATCACATATGTCTTATAGGGTTCTATTTATATATTTTTTAAAAACTTGACCTTAATTTGATGTTAACTTATCTTTAAGATCTAATAGGATTTCTCTTTCTATCAGACTCAAGATCCTGAATGCCTCTTCTCCTTCCATTCTGGAGCTGTTGAAGCCTTAGCAGTCTCTCCCCTCACTTACCTGATGGCCACTACTGCTTTGGATTGTGAGTAGGAACTCCAAATGAAAATATATCTGGTCTTTTTGGTTTTTTTCTGCACAAAATTTTTATGTGTTTAATGAAAAGCATTTAATAACTTTTCTAAAAGGTAAGCCTCTTGATGCAAGTGAGGTGAGTTTTTGTGTAGGGGAGAGGAACTAAAGTTCAGCAGCCTTGGTTGTGACAGATTAATGATATGGTCAGTTACAAAAACGCCATTCATTTTGGTATTATCCACGTTCATGCCTCCCCCCCCTTTTTTTCATCTTCTTTCTTCCTTGATGCATGATAAATCTTTTGTGGGCTATGCAAGGTGAAATTAATTCATCAGTCAATCATCAGTTGTTTGATTTATATCCATGCTTACAAATTACCTGGTTGAGGGTGTGAATGTAAATTTTTGACTAAGAAAACCTATTAGATTATTATTTATGTATGAAATTTTTTTTGTAATGCATAACATGTTAAGGGAGCCAAGGTTATTTTAAAAGATGCCATATATATAATTTGTTTCTTTTAAAACTGTCTGTAGGCTCTGTTCGAATCTATGATTTTGCTAGCAAAACTCCTTTGGCTCAGATGAAATTCAAACAAGGAGGTACTGCCCTTGCTTGGGTACCCCAACTGGTAAGTTGATGATAATGAACTTCTACCAAAATATATTGGTAAATATGGTATATCAGTACCATTTCTTAAAAATATATTTTATGACTCTGGATTTTAGAGAAGAATAAAAATTTTGACTTTGTTTATTCATTCACTCAAATGTGATAGAAATCATATGACCTTGTTTTTGTGGTTTTGGTCCTGTTTTAATAAAAAAATATTTTTATGTCACTTGCAAGTTAGTAATCATTTCATGTTACAGAATAATTACTCAACAGAATTTTGTGTATCTATCCTTTAGATGACTGTGATTTGATTCCTTTTATTTATATTTCCAGCCTGCCTGCAATGTGCTGGGTCTTGTTCTAGCTTCTGGGAATATAGCAATGAACAGAGACAAAAATACTTGCCCACATGCATCTTACACTTTAGTGGGAGAGAGGAGGCAGAAATGGGCAGTGAAGAAAAATAAGTAACATATGTGATATGTTAGATAATAAGACCTATGGGGAAAAATCTAGGCAGAGATAGGGAGTTGCCCATTATCCAATGCTAAGTAATGAACTACTGCAAAATGTAGTGGCATAAAACAGCACTATTTTGTTTTTTGCTCATATGCTCTCTGGATTGGGAAATCAGACAGGTGGCAACAGCAGTGGATTATCTCTGCTTCATCGTGTCTGGGGCCTGGAATCATGTAAAGGCTTTTTTATCATTGGTCTGGCATCTGGGTTGAAGACTGGGCTAAGCTG
The DNA here is from genome assembly GCA_004023965.1 of Spilogale gracilis. NCBI lineage: Eukaryota > Metazoa > Chordata > Mammalia > Carnivora > Mephitidae > Spilogale > Spilogale gracilis. Next base: position 113,984 of record PITA01004647.1, on the reverse strand, counting down.
GGATGTCAATAGGAGTGCCTACCAATAGTCTCTTCATGGGGCTGTGCTTCCTCACAGCATGGTGGCCTCAGGGCAGGCATATACTTCTTAAATGGCAGCTCAGGGCTCTAAGATCTAGTGTTCCAATAAACAGGCAGATGCTGCAGGCCTTTTAGGACCAGCCTTGGAAGTCACATAATGTCAGTTGTACCATACTCACTCGAGTGAAGCAGTCACAAGGCCCACCAAGATTCAAGGAGGGGAGGGACGTAAATGCCATCTCTGCATTGGAGGCATGACAAAGAATTTGCAGCTAGGCTTTTAAAATGTCATGGGGGTACTTGGGGAATGTTTTATCCTTACTGTTTTGGGTTGAAACCAAAGAGAAACTGTTCCAGGACCAAAATAAATGTGGAAATGGTTGGAATCAAGACCAGAAGGAGAACTCAGGCCAGGGGACAGAGGCAGAACAATGATAAGATTAGAACAAATAGAAACCACAGATTGTCTTACCAAACCTGGCTGACTCCTTAATCCCACCTCACTTACACTCTTAACTGAAGTATTTAAAATACAGCCATATAATTAAATCATTTATATTTGTACAAATCTATACAGATTAATTAAACATCTGGATAAATCTATACAGATCTATGAAACATCATAGAATGTTTCCTTTTATAGCTTCCTATCCAAGTAATGATCATTGGATATCATGCTAAAATTAAATGCCTCATCTTTATACCCTCTTGCTCTTCTAGAAAACTCTGTAACTTTATGACTCAGTTCAGGTCAAACATCCTTTCCTCTTGCATAGCTCTCTGTGACCCTACCTTCAGGTAGAGCTAGGTACTCCTTCCTCTGTGATATATATTTTTTAAAGGACTGTGTATGTGCCAATTTTATGAACCTTATCACAATATACTAAGATGAATAGCTTTATTATCTCTTTCCAACACATTGTTCTTCATGGGTGACAATTACACTCTATTCTTTGAACCTCTAGTGCCTCTATAGTACATTTAGACACATAGCAAATATTTCTTGAAGGAACAACATTCAGCTGGAGTTGCATGGAGTTACAGTTGTTGTTGTTGTTGTTGTTAATTACCAAGACTCTCATACGGCCTGGCATTAGTGAGGATCACTCTGCTCTAGAGAATATCAGGGTTCTCATCTTTCTCCTGAATGCCTACCAAGACAGCAGATTTCGTATACTCGGACACTGTTACATTTCTTTCTCCAGCCCAGACTTCTCCCCTGAGCTGCAGACTGTGTGTCCATCCTACTTTGAAATCTCCAGGGGACCTTAAACCCAACATGTCCAGGACTAGATTCATAACACTCTGCTGGCCTCCAAAGCAATAATAGCAATAGCAGACCACACAGACACGTGGCTCCCTTCCACTGTTTCTTATCTCAGTAAATGTCTCAGTCATCCTTGACACCTCCCTCTTCCCTCTCCCTTGTGTTCAGTCATCACCAAATAAGGCCATTACAGCTCTCTCTAAAACATGCCCATATCCCTTCCTCTCCATAATGCCACCTCAGACTAAGTGACCACAAGCACTCTCCTGGGAATGGGATTGCTTTAAAGGTCTTCCCAAAGTTCTCCCTGCATCCTGTCTAGGCCATCTCAGTTTTATTTTACACAATGAAGCTAAGATGGCTTTTCCAAAATGACAAATCTGATCATATCACTCTCTCTCTCTCTCTCTACACACACACACACACACACACACACACACACACACACACACAGTCTCACATGTACCCAAACCTCCAACTGAAAACTTTCAGTGGCTTTCCACTGCTCTTGGGATGAAGACTATCTTTAATGTGACATGTAAGTCACTTTGTGACCAGGCCCTCTTTAGCTTCTTTTCTGCCATATAACCTTTGCACAAGATATATCCTCTCCCAGGAGTATATGATTCTCCTATCTCTCTGAACTTAATTTCTGGACATCTTTCTGATCTCAGCTCCACCATCTCTTCCTTAAGCAAGCCCTTGGTCTAGGTCAGCTTTCTTTGTTATATGCCCTCAGAGATTGTTTCTTTCCTTTAGTATTTATTTCTGTACATAATTTCATACTCATCTGCATGATTAATGCCTATCTTTCCCCTAGACCATAATTTCTGTGAACCAGAGACAAACTGCTTATGTTTCCTCGAGTTTTGCTGGTGATCGGTGCCTGGCACATGGCAGACACTACAGCAGCCTTTGCTTCTCGAGTGTTTGAATTGCCATTGTCTACCTATCTCATTATCAGCAGTGATAAGGAACTAGAATAGATGTAAGTTATCAGAAAGTCATATAAGGAATTACTAATGAGAAATCAATGTTAAATTACTTGGCTAAATAAAATACAGAGTTATCTGTCAGGAAGTACAACTTTCTTAATCAACTAATTTCAGATTTGTTGCATTTAATTTTTATCCAAGGTAAGCTACACTGGAGCACAGATTATTGTAGGATTCGAAGATGGGGTGGTTCGAATTCTTGAACTTTATGATCCAAAAGGACTCACAGTTTTTGCAGGACGGAAGAAAATTTCTGATGCGCATATTAATTTGAAACAGGTTTTCAAACCCCATACAGCTCGTGTCACTGCCTTAGCTTATGAACGTGATGGAGAAATTCTAGCTACAGGGGTAAGTGGTAGATTTCTTTTTGTTTCCTATCAAGCTTTCATGGTTAAACTTGTCTTATTTGTCTTCTTACTTGATGATAATTTATTTGCTGATGTACATTTTAGAGAAAAATCCATAGTTTGTTTCTTTATGTTCATATTTTCTCAGTATAGTCTGTACATGAAATTTCAAAATTTTCTTACAAATTGAGTTCTAATGCTTATTTTAAATGAATAGAAAATTTCAACTGCGAGTTATGATCCTGTTTTATGTATAAGCAGTATTTTATCACAGGTATTGTTTTTTACTTTATTTTTTCAGTGTTCCAAGATTCATTGTTTATGCCCCACAGTAGGTATGTTCTTATAGAGAATTGCCATAAATGATGAGAATTACCTTGTACATTTTTAATGCATTAATAAGTGAGCGTATGCTTTGCAGGTCTTTTTGTGAGTTAACCTATGTGCAGGTATGGTGGTCATTCTTTCAGAAACACATCCTGAAACACTTGGTTTGTCAAGTGTTCTCATGGAGGAAATGAAGCAAATATTGGAAATAAGAATCTTTGCAGAATGATCTGGGATATATGATTATTGTAGGTATAGATATACAGTGGGTATACTATAGCTAGTAAGTGCTACTCTGTACTCTATGGAATAGATTAAAAAATTCATAATTTTGGGTATTTCTCTTTTTCTTAGAGTAAAGATAAAACCGTCTTCTTCTTTGAGGTAGAAAAGGATTATAAGCCAATAGGGTATATTACTACTCCTGGACCTGTTCGCCAGTTAATATGGTCTTCGAACTCCCATGTAAGCAATTATTATTTCTCTTCATATTGAAACCTAAATAACAGCATAATGAAGTGGTCTGGAAGATAGAGACTAGCATGTCTGGAATTATTAGCCACACTCCTGGGTCCTGCAGTGAGGGGTCAGGGATGCTCTTGGCTTGGCTAATAAAGCATTGCTGAGGAGCCCCACATTATACTCACTCATTACCTCTTCTCTCTCCCATTGTCTAAATCGTTGGTCATGATTCCCCTCCCAAAACACTGGATTATATCAGGCTTTGCTTTAACACTGGTGACTTTATTGAGATACATATGTCAGAATGTGCTGACTTGGGTCTGTCAGTCTTTTTGACATTCATAAGTTCAGTTCTAAGGTCTGAATGTCCTTGCCCTCATCTTTATCTCTTTGTTTCTATCCCCTTTCCACCTCTATTTTCTCTTTGAATCTTCCATTGATTCTTTTCCTAACAACAATTGATGATTCAGTATTGGTTACTGATCTTATTTAATACCTCTAATTTCCCTAAGTTTGAGCATAAGCTAACTGTTGTCTGAATGTTGAGTTAATGTCCAAACCACTGCTGTCCTGGGTTCTAGGATAATAATACAGATTGAACTGTATGGAGGTGTCAGAATTATTGAAATAACATCTATATTTTGTTCTACTGTGAACTCTTCTAAGGAAAAGGACTATAACAATACAGTATCTAGAAAAAAATGTACCTATTTTAGAAGTTAAATAACTATTACAGAACAATACAAGGTTTCACAGGGAATTGATGACTGAAATATCAGGAGTATAGACAATATGTGCTATGGATATAGAGCAAGGGAAATATCAATAAGGGGATAAGTTAATATAGTTTTTATTTTGTATTATTTTACCTTAATCTTAAATAAATGGTAGGATATGCAGTAGTTGGAGAGAAAAAAGGTGCCGGTGATTTAGGAGAGGGATATGAAAGCGGCAAAGGGACCTGTGTCAAAGTATGAACACAACATGTGGTATTATGTGCATCCTTTAGTCATTTCTCTAGATTCAAAGTCAAAAACCCCAAAAAGTTAGAAATGGTGGGTGGGAAGGGAGTGGGTGTGACTACAAAGGGGCATCATGAGGAAGTTCCTTATGGTGATGGGATAGTTTTGCCTCTTGAGTCCAGTGAATGGTTCCATGAATCTACACATCTGATAAAATGACACAAAATTATACATATGTTTTTATATTAATGTCAATTTCCTGGTTTTGATATTTTTGCATAAGAGGTAACCAATTGGAGAAACTGGGTGAAGGGTACATGATCCCTTCTATATTATCTTGGTAAGTTCCTATGAATCAATAATTATTTCAAAATTAGAAACTAAAAAAAAATTTAAATAGGGATAAGAGACCAAAACCCCCATCATAATTCAAAAATTATTTTAGGCAGTGCTGCCAATTAGTACTTATATTTCTTATATTTGGACATTACTAATGTCAAAGTAAATTACCCTCATTCCACAATGTATATATGTATCAAACCATCACACAGTACACTTTAAACTTACACAATGTTATATTTAAGTTATATTTCGATAAAGATGGAGAAGAAAGATAAATTACCATGTGTTATGGATACCCTGCATGCTTCAGTTGTCCAACTAGCCATAGCTGTTAGCTTCTACCAGGTTCTCAAAGTTCAGACCTCCTGCCTTCCTGAAGGCATTAAACTTCTGTCCGCTACTTATACTTGTATTTCCAATAAGGGTGTACCACATATACACACAGAATCATTCCGCCCACCATGGTCACTACCACGATCTCTCTGGGCAGCAGTGTGAAGTTACGGGGGTGGCAGATGAGAGGCAGGTGGATCTATTGGGCATCTATGTTCCAGATATGTGACCGATGTATGAAAGACTGTGGACAAGAGCTACGTAAGGGGCAGAATTAACAGAATTTTGGTGATATTTTGAATTTCTGAGGATAATTTTGAGCTGTTTGAATGAAATGCATGAGCTTCTCTAAGACACATTCTTTTGCCTGCATTATTCTGGAACCACTGTTCTCTCTGTTGCTATAACCAGAAAATCTTGAATATTGCAGCCTCTTTTCTACCTCTAACCACCTGCCCTTCATTGATTCACCAAACTTCTTTGATTTTCATTCTCAACATCCCTGCTTCTTCTTTGATATTCTAGATGAAAGCATAATGCTATACATAAAAGTAAATAACATTCAAATAAATGAAAATGAAGTGAAAAATAATGGAAGAAATGAACAAACTCTGTTCCCACACAATTTAGAGTTATGTAAATGCTTTAAGGTAAAGGCCCGGCAGAATGTCAGATTCCCTTTTCTGCATTTCCCTTTTCTCTGGGATCATGTTCCCTCAAGTCCTAATTGCTTTTGTAGCTTTGAACTTTGACTTTTATCTCCTCTGCTCCTCAAGAATGTCTAAGGCTCTAGAACACAGCTTTCCGTTTGGCCTCTAGGTCTCATGCAAACTGTTAGCAGTTTGTCCTTAGGAGGGAAAGTTGCAGAAGAATCCCTCACCTTCCCACTACCCAACATAAAATCCTGGTACCTCTTCATCCACCTGCCCTCTGCCTTTTTTAATAATAGAGATGCCCTCTCTCTTCCCACATGAGGCCATTTCTGCCTCCTCCTTTAGATTGTACTGTCTTCCAATTTTTTCAAGATTTCATACTACTTATTTTCTCTTCTGTCATAAATTTAACGTCACTTGTTTACTGGATCATTTCCATTGGTATTTAAATATGTTCAAGTATCTCCAGTAAACAAAAAATAAATTCTTCGACCTTCCATTCTCCTCTAGTTACTGCTCCATCTTTCTCCTCCTGACTTTTCCAAGATTTTGGTTATTCCTCTGGACTCTTAACTAGTTTCTAGTCTCATCATTCTACCAAGTCAGCTTCTGTAAGGAAACCAGTGATGTCCACTTAACATTTTCAGTTCTCCTCTTCCTTGACCTTTTACTTCCTTTGATTCTGTTGATTCTTACTTTCTCTTTGAAATACCATCTCCCTTTGACTTTTGTGACATTATGCTCTCCTGGTTCTGTCTTCTACATCTTGCCCTTTCTTTTCAGCCTTCCTCACCATTTACTGAGTATTGTTTCCCTAAGACTCTGTCCCAGTCTCTCTTCTCACTCTGTTCTTTTGATCTGGGTGTTACCATCCAAGCCCATAACTTCCTTATAAGCCCAAACATGCCAAAGGATACTTGCACATGGTATTTGCTTTGTATAGCATACTCCCTCAAACCTTCCTCTAACTTATTGTGTAATTCTACTCCCCCTTCACCTTGAAGCTTAGATATCACCTTCTCAGGAAGACCTGCACAGCCTCCTTTGCTCTTGTGGCATCTCTGCAACACTTGTCACAGTCATAATCTACATTTATCTATATGATTTGTTAAATGACAAGCTCTCTTTTTGGAGGTAAACTCTATAGTGCAAGATTGCTGTATTTTTCTTTTACAATTTTGTCCCTAGCATGCCACAAAATGCCAAATACATAGTAGATACATAATAAATAATTACAGATGAAATGATTGAGTGAAGAAACATTTTGAATAATGTGTCTATGGAATATCAAGATGGGGACTTTCCAGACATGGTTAAATATGTGATTTTTGGAGATCAAGAACAGTGGTCTAGCCTAGAGAGATGAATTAATCTGACGCTAATTGTGTGTGAGAGGTAATGAAGCCTTAATTTGGCTGTAAGATTTATGGAGTGAGAGAAGAGAGTAGAGGAAAAAAAACCTTGGGAACCTCCACATTTAATGAACTCGGGCAGATAGAGAATGGTCCACCAAAGGCCGCTGAGACTGGATATGCCATCCACGTACTGCAGGTTTCCTTGGAGTCCTGATTTTAATATTCTGCTCTTTGGGCTAACATATTTCACGACTGCATTTTTGGCTCAGAAAGTGTCTATGACATCTTTAAGGGAAACAAATCTAAATCTCATGTTAACAATTAGCTTATTAATGATATGATAGGTATTAATGGTTATGTATAGTGATTAATAAGATGATTATTACTGTAATGAGGGATTAAGGATTTCAAAAATGGTTAGTATACATAGTAATTATATATTTTTTCTGATTTATGATCTTTTTGAACTATGCTTCTAAAAGTCCACCTATGTGAATGATATGTTAATCTTTCTTTTTCAGCCTGACAGTACTTTACTGATTATCTGTGAGAATGATTATGTTCTGGAAGCTCCATTTCCAACAATAAAAGAGGAAGAGGAAAATCGTGATGTAGTTTCCTATGAAATCAAAGACATGCCCATAAAATGTTTTCATTTCTCAAGTGTCAAATCTAAGATTCTGGTATGAGATATTCTTGAAACATTATCTTCTGATGTTTTTTTTCTTAGATTATAAAATGCCTTTTTTTTATTCAAGTTTTTTTTTAATTCCAGTTAACATACAATGTAATATTAGTTTCAGGTGTACAACACTTTCATACATCACCTGGTCCTCATCACAAGTGCCCTCCTTAATCCCTGTCTTCTATCTAACCCATCCCCCATATCCTTTCTTTTGGTAACCATCAGTTTTTTCTCTACAGTTTTGAGTCTGTTTCTTGGGAGTGTCCAAGTGGTTCAGTCAGTTAAGCACCTGACTCTTGATTTCATCTCAGGTCATGATCTCAGGGTTGTGAGATCAAGCCCTGTGCTGGGCTCTAGGCTGGGTGTGGAGCTTGCTTAAGATTCTCTCTCTCTCTTCCCCTCTGTTCTGCACCCTCCTCTGGAAAAAAAAAAGTCTGTTTCTTGGTTTGCCTCTCTCTTCTTTCCCCTTACGATCATGTGTTCTTTTCACTAAGCCCGACATTTGAGTGAAATCATGATATTTGTCTTTTTCTAACTGACTTCACTTAGTATAATATTCTCTAGCTCCATCCACATCATTGTAAATGGCAAGATTTCATTCTTTTTTATGGCTGAGTAATATTTCATTGTATAAAAGTGCTAATGAAATATGGGAAGAATAAGACATTTACCCTGACTTTAGTAAGCTTATAAGCTCATAGGAACCAGCTGACTGTATTAGAAGGTAGTAGTGAACAGATATTAAAATCACAGTGCAAAGAAGATAATTTTTGGGGTATGGAGTGAAACAAATATTAGTTTGATGGAAGGGTAAGGGGATCAAAGATGACTAGAGAGAGGGAACATTAATTTTTAAAAAATGAGAAGGATTTTGAGAGGATGAAAAGGGAGAGGAAGGCAATAAGAGCTGGACTAACATCCTGAGGGAAGGCAGAGTTGTCGGATTTTCTGGTATTTTCACAAAATGAAGAATGTTGAAACAGAGGGATGTAGTATGTGGGATGGATGTGGCAGAAATCTGTGACTAACACTTGGGGTCCTTAAATACCAGTCAAGATGTTTCAGTTTAAGACCAGTAAGATCTATTGTGAGTTCTTAATCCCTATTCTGTTTTTCCCCCCATTCTTTGAGGAAATTCTTATTATTTCAGTATCACTGACATACAATGTTACATCAGTTTCAGGTACACAACATAGTGATTCAACGAGCCTATGCATTATGCATGTTCACCACAAATGTAGCTATACAAATGTCACTGTATAACACTATTACAGTACCGTTGACTATATTCCCTATGCTGTACTTTTTATATTTTATGTATATGTCCTCATATTTTACATCTTTTGATTTATAATTTTCTTCTAATTATGGCCTTTTTTTCCTACTTAAAGAAATCCCTTTCACATTTTTGTAAGGCCAGTTTAGTGATGATAAACTTCTTTAATTTTTCTTTGCTTGGGAAACTGTTTCTCCTTTTATTCTGAATGATAACCTTGCCAGGTAGAATATTCCTGGTTGTAGGTTTTTTCCTTTGAACACTTTGAATATATAATGCCACTCCCTCTGGCCTTCAAAGTTTCTGCTGAAAAATTAACTGATAGCCTTATGGGGTTTCCCTTGTATGTAATTTCTTGCTTCTTTCTTTCTACTTCTACAATTCTCTCTTTATCTTTATCCTTTGACATTTTAATAATTATGTTTCATGGGTTCATCTTGTTTTGAACTTTGTGCTTCCTAACCCTGGATATGTTTTCCCAGATTAGTGAAGTTTTTAAGCTAGTATGTCTTCAAATGAGTTTTTTGCCCCTTTCTTTTCTCCTTCGGGAACCCCTATAATGTGAATGTTTGTTTCCTTGATGTTGTCAAGAAATCTCTTAACTTATCCTGATTTTATTTTATTTTAATTTTTAGTATTTTTTTTGTGTGTGTGTGGCTGTTCAGTTTGGATGCTTTCTATTACCCTATGTTCCAGATCACTGATCCATTCATCTGCATCCATAATCTGTTGATTCCCTCTAGTGTTTTCCCCCCTCACTTCATTTATTGTATTCTTCATCTCTGATTTTTTAAAATATATTTTATCTTTGCTGAAGGCCTACTGTGTTCTTTTACTTTTTTATCCAGCAAGCTGAGCATCTTCATGATCATTGCTTTAAACTCTGTCTTAAGCATATTGCTTATCTCCTTTTTATTTAGGTGGGTTTTTGTTTGTTTGTTTGTTTTTTTAGGTTTTGTCTTGTTCTTTCTTCTGGAATGTATTACTCTGTTTCCCCATTTTTCTTGACTTTCATGTTTGTTCCTATGAAGTAGATGAGACAGCTACTTCCCCTAAATTTGAAGAAATGGTCTTGTGTATGGTCTCCCCTGTGTATACTTGGGAAATTCCTCTGGCTGAATAGAGCCGCAGCTGGCATAGGTTGCAGGTTGCAGGGCATTCCATGCTGTGGTTGACCTGGTGAGAGGGCTGGAGCTGAAGTGGGTGTAAGTGGGGAAATCCCAGGGCTCTTCGTGTAGTGAACATCCCAGCAGGACAGCTAAAGTGGAACTGGGTACAGATTTGGAGGATCCTGGGCTCTATGGGCAGAGGGTACCCTGGAAGGACAGCTGAAGCTGAAGTCAGTGCAAACTGGAGTGTCCTGGGGTGCTCATTGCAGAGGGTGGTCTGATGGGGTGTCAAGTCCAGGCTGGAACAGGCTAGGGTATCCAAGCACATATTATTCAGGGGTGCCCTGTCAGGCCAGCTGAAGCTGAAGTGGGTGTAAGCTGGGGAATCCTTGGGCTTTCCATGTGGAAGCCACCCTATTAAGACAGCTGAAGTGAAAATGCATACAAGCCAGGGTGCTTAAGAGCATTCCACACTGGGGGTGTCCTGGAAAGACAACTGAAAGTGGAGTGGGTACAAGTTGGGTGTCCCTGGGTGTGCTGCACAGGGGATACTCTTGTGAGGTAAGAGCATCCAGGGCTGAGGGATGCCTGTGCTCTCTGCAGGGGGAATCCTGGAAGGACAGCTGGGGCCAAAAAAGGCATCAGCCAGGAGGTCCCAGAGCATTCTGTATTGGGGGTACCCTAGCAAGCTGTCTGAAGAAAAAGTGGGGTGGACCTGGAGTGTTCTGGTGTGTTTCCCACCTGTGTCACTGTGGTGCAATAGCTGGAGCTGTGGTGAGTGCTATCTAGGGGTGTCCTGGTGTATAACTCCCTGGATCCCCTTTGGTGAGATTCCTGGAGCTAGTGGGGGCTAGGTGCTGTGGGCTCACTGATGTGGTAGGCTGATCTTAGGCCCAGATCTTGCTCCCCCCATTCACACTGTCATGTGGAGGGGGAGCATAAACTGTGGTGCTCACCAGCCCTTCTGACCTGCAAAGATTTCCTGCATCTCCTTGCATAGGGCACTAAGGTTGGTTTTTTAATATACTAATTTCTCTTTTATTTATTTTTATTTACATTCAATTAATTAATATATAATGTATTATTTGTTTCAGGGGGACAGGTCTGTGATTTATCAGTCTTCTATAATATCAAGTGCTTATTACAACACATAGCCTCCCCAATGTCCATCACCTAGTTACCCCATCCCTCCACCCCCATTCCCTCTAGCAACCCTTAGTTTGTTTCCTATGATTTAGAGTCTCTTCTGGTTTGTCTCCCTCTCTGGTTTTGTCTTATTTCATTTTTCCTGTCTTCCCCTATGATCCTCTGTTTTGTTTCTTAAATTCCACATATCAGTGAGATCATATGACAGTTGTCTTTCTCTGATTGACTTATTTTGTTTAGCATAATACACCCTAGTTCCATTCACATTGTTGCACATGGCAAGATTTCATTTTTTTGATGGCTGAGTACATACCACATCTTTATCCATTCACCTGTCAAGATAGCTATCTGGGCTCTTTCCACTGTTTGGATATTGTAGACATTGCTGCTGTAAACATTGGGGTATAAATGCCCCTTTGGATCACTCCATTTGTATCTTTGGGGCAAATACCCAGTAGTGCAATTGTTGGGGGTTGTAGGATAGCTCCATTTTCAACTTTCTGAGGAACCTCCATATTGTTTTCCAGAGTGGCTGCACCAGCTTGCCTTCCCACCAACAGTGTGGGAGTGCTCCCCTGTTTCTGCATCCTCATCAACATCTGTCCTTTCTTGACTTGTTAATTTTAGCCATGACTGGTATGAAGTGTATTTCATTGTGGTTTTGATTTGTATTTCCCTGATGCCAAGTGATGTTGAGCATTTTTTCATGCATCTGTTGGCCATTTGGATGTCTTCTTTGGAGAAATGTTTGTTCATGTCTTCTGCCCATTTCTTGGTTGGATTTGCTCTTTGAGTGCTGAGTTTGATAAGTTCTTTATAGATTTTGGATATATTCTGGTTTCTCTTCAGATGTATAAGTCTTTTGCCTTTTACTAGTTGCTCTTTTAAACCTTGGCTCTCCCCCTCACCTCCCACCGTGTCCCAGGGCAGACAAATCTGCTCCTGCTCTCATGGTACTATCAACTCCCACTGCAGTTCAGAGCATTTGGGGATACAGGTTCCCTTCATTACTGTGTCTCTGTCTCTCTTTTGTTAGGCAGAAGCTGTTCAATCACCCCTCCCACTGTGAGATTTTGAGGAGAGGATTGATGTGATGAAATAATATAAATTAGGATAATTCTGAGGGATAAAAAAGAATTAAAGGAGTAAAAGATGAGAGATAGGGATGCCAGCGTTAGGTGGCTTTTGAAATCAGCATTTGAAAGATGCAGAGGGCGTAAGAGTATTACCAAAACTAGAACAACTTTTCTCAGGGGTTATTTTGATCTACCAAATTCATGGGCTGATGGTGATTGACTGGAAGAAACTGTATTTAGCTTCTCTAGTAGGAGTAAAATAAGGAAATACTTTCTATAAAACTGGGATTGAAGGGGTAATACAGAAATAATTTGAAAATGTTAATGAAAAAATATATCTCCAAATTGATAATTATTTTCCCCTTACTGTAAGTGAATGAATGATTTACAGTTTTTTTGTAACTTAATGTCTCTTGCAAAAGAGATTAATAGAAATAGAAAGAAGAAAGACACTAAAAGATTTGAAGAAGAAGGAGAAGGAAGAAAGGAGGAAGCAGCTAGCAGCAGAGATGGGAGAAGATGCAGAAAAGGAACTCCAGGTAGAGGAGGAGGAGGAGGAGGAAGAAGAGGAGCCATTACCTGAAATCTTTATTCCATCAACTCCCTGTAGCATCCTCTGTGGATTTTACTCTGAGCCAGGGAAGTTCTGGGTTTCTTTGGTGAGTAACAATGTAATACATACTTTTTATCTCAGTCCTAATCAAATACAGTTTATGATCATGATTTTCTAGCACATTGTTGCTTTCTAACTCTTATGGTAAGGGCATTTATTAACTACTACTGAAGGTGTGAATTTTGGTGAATGAGAGCTACAGTTTTTATATCATCTTACTATCTCTCTCATGTCTGCTTATTGTATCTGCTATCATCTATAAGAATCATACATGTTCCAGGAGGTCAAAGGGGGGAATTAAATATAGAAGGGCAAAGAGCTAAGGGTTCTTCCAGTTGATTCTACGACTTTTTAAATTTTGAAACTAATCAACATTTTGAAAATAATGGCCACATTCTCCTGTAAAATTTTGCTTGCATTTTGTTATTTGCAGCTATGCTGTGTAGCCACATGGAAGTCTGGGAAGATGGCTATTTTTAGGTGGTTACATTGCCACCCTGATTAAAATTGGGATTTGACTAATAAAAAAAGAGGAGAAAAATGGATATCAGGGAGACAGACACCAAGGACTGTCACAATATTGTGACAACTATATCATCTTAATTATATATTTTCCACTCCTATCATAAGATATTGATCAATTGCAAGGCAAGATTTCCTTCATTATAAATTTGTCACAAATTTCAGTTCCACTAACCAAAAAATTAACAATTGGCATAAAAGTATACAGGCATACACTATTTTATTGCACTTCACAGATACTGTGATTGTCACAAATTGGTTTGTGGCATGGCAATCCTGTGTTGAGCAAGCTTATTGGCATCATTTTTCCAATGACGTTGGCTCACATATTGTTTCTGTGTCACATTTTGTAATTCTTGCAGTATTTCAAACTTTCTCGTTATTATAATTTGTTATGATCTGTGATCATTGATCTTTGTTACTATTGTAGTTGTTTTGGGGAGCCATTAACCACACCCATAGAAGACCATAGACTTAATGATAAGTATGGTGTGTGTGTTGATGGCTCCACTAACCAGCCATTCCTTTGCCTCTCTCCCTCTCCTTGGGCCTTCCTATTCCTCGAGATGTAACAATATTGAAAAAGCCTACAATGGCTTCTAATTGTTCAAGTGAAAGCAAGAGTCACACACTTCTCACATTAAATCAAAAGCTAGAAATGATTAAGCTCAGTGAGGAAGGCATGTCAAAAGCCAAGATAGGCCAAAAAGTAGGCCTGTTGTGCCAAACAGTTGGCCAACTTGTAAATACAAACAAAAAGTTCTTGAAGGGAGTTAAAAGTTCTAATCCAGTGAACATATGAATACTAAGAAAAACAGGCTTATTGCCAATATGGAGAAATTCTCAGTGGTGTGGATAGAAAGTCAAACTGTCCACAACATTCCCTAAGCCAAAGCATAATCCACAGTAGGGCCTTAAATCTCTTCAATTCTGTGAAGGCTGAGAGAGGTGAGGAAGCTGCAGAAGAAAAGTTGGAAGTTAGCAGATATTGGTTAATGAAGTATAAGAAAAGAAGGAAAGAAGCCTTCTCCATAACACAGAAGTGTAAAGTGAAGCAGCAGGTTTTGATGTAGAAGCTGCAGCAAGTTCTCCAGAAGGTCTAGCTCAGATAATTCATGAAGGTGGCCACACTGAACAAGAGATTTTTTTTTAAGATTTTGTTTACTTGAGAGATAGAGAGTGATAGAATGAGCAGGGAGAGTGGCAGAGGGAGAGGGAGAAGCAGGTTTCCCACTGAGCAGGGAGCCTGACATGGGGCTTGATCCCAGGACTCTGGGATCATGACCTGAGCTGAAGGTAGACATGTAACTGACTCAGCCACCCAGGCACCCTGAACAGGAAATTTTCAGTGTAGATCAAACAGTCTTATTGTGGAAGAAAATGCCATCTAGGATTTTCAGAGAGGAGAAGTCAATGCCTGTTTTTTAAGAATAGGTTGGCTCTCTTGTTAGAGACTAATGTAGCTGGTTGCTTAAGTTGAAACCAATGCTCATTTAGCATTCTGAAAATCCTGGCCCTTAGGAATTACATTAAATCTATGATTCCAGTGCTCTATAAATGGAACAACAAAGCTGGCTTACAGCACATCTGTTTACAACATGGTTTACAGAATATTTCAAGCTCACTGTTCAGACCTACTCCTCAGAAAAAGTTATTCTTTTATAATATTACTGCTCATTGACAATGCATCTGGTCACCCAAGAGCTCTGATGGAGACATACAATGAGATGAATGTTGTTTTCATGCCTGTTGGCATAACATCCATTTTGTAGCCTGTGGATCAAGGAGTAATTTAAACTTTCAAATCTTATTATCTAAGAAATACACTTTGTAAGGATATGGCTGCCATAGATTTTAGTTCCTGTAATGGATCTGGCATTAGATCTTTGACTTTTCAAAGTCAATTGAAAAACTTCTGGAGAGGATTCACCATTCTAGATTCATGGGAAGAAGTCAAAATATCAACATTAACAGGATTTCTTGGAAGAAGTTGATTCCAGTCCTCACAGATGACTCTTAGGGGTTCAAGAGTTGCTTCTATGGTTGAGTAAAAAAAAAAAAGTGGTTTCTTGAGATGGCATCCACTTCTGGTGAAGATGCTGTGAAGATTGTTGAAATGGCAATGAAGGACTTAGAAAATGATATAAACCTAGTTGATGAGCAGCAGCAGGGTCTGAGAGGATCAACTCCAATTTTGAAAGAAGTTCTGCCCTGAGTAAAATGTTAACTAACAGTGTTGTGTGCAACAGGGAAATTCATGAAAGGAAAGTCAAATGGCGCTGCAAACTTCATTATTGTCTTATTTTAAGAAATGGCTATGGCCACCCCCACCTTTTCAGCAACCACCTGATCAGTCAGGAGCCATCAACATTGAGGTGAGATCCTCCACCAGCAAGAAGATTAAGACTTGCCCAAAACTCAGATTATAGTTAGAAATTTGGGGCAATAAAGTATTTTTAAATTAAGGTATGTACATTGTTTTCTTAGTTATAATGCTATTACATACTTAGTAGACTGTGGTATAGTGTAAACATAACTTTCATATGCACTGGGAAACCAAAAAATTCATTTGACTAACTTTATTGCAATAGTAGCTTTATTGAGGTGGTCTGCAATTGAACCCACATTATCTCTGAGGTATGCTTGTAAGTGAAATATTATCATTAATTCATAACCATTCCAAAAATCTTTGGCCAGGAACACTGACTAGCCAAAGATTGCTACTACAAGGAGTAATGAGCATTAACTTCTCCCCTGTTCAATTTTTCCTAGAAATACATCTTTGTTAGCAACTTCTAAGGCAAGCAACAAGGATAGGAAGTAGTGATGCTTTGTCTTTGTTTTGTGAAACAACTGTGGATGGCTACTAATGTGTGAGGTTCACAGGTGAAGGAATAAATAAGACATGATTCCTGCCCTCAGGAAATTCCTTCAGATCATGAGGGAGAGAGACACAGAAACAACTGTAATACAATATAATAGAGTTCTAGTGTCCTTAAAACACATGCAAAAATTATTATATCACAAATGCATTCAGTTCTTATTTTTAGGGTTACCCGATAAATATTATGTGAGACATACTTGCCCTAGGTGTACTTGTCACCTGAAATTCATATTAACTGGGCATCTGGTATTTTTATTTGCTAAATATGGAAACCTATTTATTCTATACCAGGCACCCTACTAAGTGGTTTAGTAACCACCCTATAAAATAAATCCTCTTATAATTTGCAAGTTACTATAAGAAGAAACCAAGACAGGGAGAGCTTACTCACTTATCCAGGGTCATATAACTAACGAGAGGTGGAACCAGGATCTGGACCGTCGCAGTTTGGGCCTAGAGTCCATGCTTTTAACCATTAAGCTCCACTAGCACACAAGATTAAGATATGGTTGACAGAGGTAGTGCCGCTGACTCTGCCTGTTGCACATATTTGCAAGCTCCATGCCTGCAACCAAGTGGAACATGCGGAAGAGCAGTCTCCCTCTGAGGTCCTGACCACAGTTCTCAAGTCTGTGCTCACACTGCAGGCCCGTTCTCCCACCCACCCAGCCCTGTTGGCCCTGCCACTTGCTGAATTACTGATGTAATTCTTCCTCCCCTCAGACATGCTGCACCCTCCCTCACCTTCGAAGGACAACCTCCTCTCACATTTCACTAAAAAAATAAAATTTTCCTTGCTTGCCTTAAATAGATTTAATGTGCTAGGAGGATCCATACAAGTTTTGTCTGCTTTGCCCATTGTTCCAGTTGATGAGTGGTCTCCTGCAGCTGTCCAAGGATATTTTTCCCAAAGCCTCTGGATCCCAACCCTCTCACTTCTTCCAATAGTTTATTCCTGCAGTAAACCACCTGGCCTCCTGTATCATCCACTTCCTTCTGTTCACTAACTTCTTATCAGCACATAGACATGCTCTAGTAATTATAATTTTTTCCTAATCTCTCTTTCCTTCTCTTGAACTCCTCCTTTAGAGGTGTTCCTAAAGAGCATAATACGTACCTTTAACTTCATATAATTTGATATAAATTTATTCTTCTAATTTCAGAGAAGAAAAATCTTAGAGCAGTTTAATGCTGTGTATCCTCTCCCTCTCCATTGTCCTATATATATAATTGTATCCCCAAAAGGTATTTTACTATTATGTTGTTGATATCATTTTGGTTTATCCTTTTTCTTGCTGTTAATTCCTTTCTATATCTTTGTAGTTGCATCTTCTGCCTTTAATATATCATATATATATATATAATATTTAATGTAGGTCTGCTAGTGACAAATTATCTGCTTGAGGGGTTTTGGGGGGGTCTTAAAGTGTCCTAATTTTGCCTTTTTAAAACATTATATTTTTTTCTGGAAATTTTGTTTTCAAACTTTGATATTTTTTAATCCTCTTTTCCATTCTACCAACTGCATCTTTTTATTATTTCTCTGATACCTAGTATGTCTTTTTCTCTGGTTGCTTTTAAAATTTTGTGTTAAAGGGTATAGTTTCTTCATATTTATCTTATTGTAGTCTTCACATTTCTTGAATACCAACATAGTTTTATTCAGTTTTGGGAAACTCACAGCCATTCTCTACCACAGTTTGCTCACAACCATTATCTACCACAATACTGCTCTGGCCCATCTTTTTACTTATTTCTTCTAGGATTTCAGTTTTCTGTACATTAACCTTTATCACTGTGTCCCATATGTACTTTACACACACACCAGCCTTTTGGGGGGGTATTTTCCATCCTTCTTTTCTTCTTTCTTGGTCTGACTATATGATCTCTGTTCCAGCTTCATAATTCTAGCTGTGTCTAGTTGCTTTCAAACTCATTTATTGAATTTGTAATTTGTCATTTGTCTGTTCTAGAATTCTGTTTTTTTATTTTACTTTTTTATAGATTCCAGATGACTTCTTAAATATCCCATTAGGCTTCAGAGTCCTTAAATATATTAATCTTGGTTATTCAGGGTCCATTTTGTAAATATCTCAGTATCTCATGACTTTGTCTTTGATTTGCTCGTCTTTTAAAAATTTATTTAAATTCAGTTTGGTTTCAGGGGTAGAATTTAGTGATTCATCAGTTGCTTATAACACCCAGTGTTCATTACATCATGTGCCCTGCTTAATGCCCACCACCCAGTTACCCCACCCCTCCACCTCCTCTATTTGTTTCCTATAGTCAAGAATCTTATGGTTTGCCTCCCTCTGTGTTTTCATCTTATTTTACTCTTTCTTCCCTTCCCCTGTGTTCATCTGTTTTGTTTCTTAAATTCCACATATGAGTGAAATCATGGTATTTGTCTTTCTCTGACTCATTTCACTTAACATAGTACCTTCTAGTTCCATCTACATCATTGCAAATAGCAAGATTTTATTTTTATGGCTGGGTAGTATTCCACTGTATGTGTACATACCACATCTTCTTTTTTCATTCATCTGTTGATGAACATCTGGGCTCTTTCCATATTTTGGCTATTGTGGACATTGTTGCTATAAACATTGAGGCGCATGTGCCCCTTTGAATCACTCTTTGTATCCTTTGGATAAATACCTATAGTGCAACTGCTGGGCTCTAGGGTAGTTCTATTCTTAACTTTTTGAGGAACCTCCATACTAGCTTCAGGGTGTCTGCACCAGTTTGCTTTTCCACCATAGTCTTGTTTGTCTTTTGATTTAAGACAAGTCTTGTCTTAACTAGTATGCCTGAGAATCTGTATGTTGCCATTGTGTCCTTGAAATTTTATTTTTGGTTCTGGAAAGCAACTTGAAATACTAGGTCACTTTCATCTAGTCAGTGATTGAGACTCATACATGTAGTGTGTAGTGTTCCAGGGTTGCAATGGAAAGCCCACTGGAAGGTGTGTTTACTGTGGCTCCTTCTCCAGGGAGCACTCTGCAATTTCTCTCCCTCTTCCTAAGCCCATGAGGCAACAGATTGCTCTGCTGAGCTTCTAAGCCTCTCGGCTGCCACTTCCAAAATTGCCAATTGCCTCAGGAGGAAGAGCAATGCCTTAGACTCAAAACTAGCTTTGAATACCATGACCTACAAAATTCTATTACTGAATACTAAATGCAGAATAATACCTGAAATAAAATGGAATTCAGTAGGTAGTCGGAAGTGGTATCTCTCTTGTAATAACTTCTAAGTGGAAAGCAATACTGTAAGGTGTTTTATCATTGTATAATTGTTTAGATGCATATAAATAGATGATGGAGATACTTTATAAAATCTTACCTATAACCATAGAAATCATATCAAAATAGATGTTTTAAAACCTCTATTTTAGGTTTTAAAATTTGAAATAATATAAAAATCTTCATGTGGTCTTATGTATCTTATATTCAAATACTACTTTCTGTTATTTATCTCTTTTCCAGGGTGGCTATGATGCTGGTTTTCTATATCACTGTGAGTTCCCCTTGTATGACAAAAGTAGTGATATCACAATAAAGAAAGATGAACCTTTTGATTTCCGTTTTCTTGAAGATATGGAGGATAATCCAATCCAAACTATCACTTTCAGGTGAACTGAATTTCAGAAAGCCCTTAAAAAACCAAACCCATTTATGTCTGTGTTGTTGCCATCATGAATATTGTTCATTTTAGAAGATCTGTCCAAATGGAGGGGTACTCAAACATTTTCTAGTTAAATAAATTGAATGAATACATACAATCAAAGCTAATTCTGAAACTGTATTACTAGTCCTTTGATCAAATATTCTGTCAGAATTTCTGTTTTCACACAGTAGGTTTGTAGGGATTTACTCAGAAGTATTCTGCTGCATGGTCAAATAATGACAGCTCAGTGTTTCAGTGATTCTGGATAATCACAAATTGAACAATAGTTCTTTAATAATTGAGAAATATATGCCAATCATTCTTTTAATGATCAAATATAATAACTCCAAATTTCAAATTGGCTTTTCTTCTCCTCTACCCTTTTGTATGAGTTCATTAAGGCTGCTGTAGTTCCTAAGGGCTAAGGCCTAAGGGCTTCAAACTATGAATGGGGGGGGGCACAATGTTATCCATAACATCTTTGTTATTAAGATTTAGCCATTTGTCAATTAATTTAGAATTAAACATTTTCAGATTAATATGAAGAACAATTTATGTTTCCTAGCATTCACCAAGATATGATGTTTTGTGGAACGCAAAATGGAGCCATTCGAGTCTATATCCTAAGTCAGAATAAGCCTTCATTAATGAATATAGAGGACTACTGGCACTTCAGTATCCATGACAATAACTATGGATGTATTAAAAGCATCTCTACTAGTTTTGATGACCGTTTCTTGGTAACTACTGGAGCAGATAGTAATATCTTTGTTTTCACCATTTTCTCTGAATTTGAGCTAAAGAAAGACATCAGAGCCAAAGTGCCATCTCCCAGGGTATGTAACTAATAACAATGATAAATAAATATTTTAAAATAGTGATGTCAAAATTACTCATCCTTTAAAAACCGAAAACTCTTTAGACACATTTACCTTATACTCTGTACTTGCTATTAGTATTATAATTTTGACTTTCTGGTGCCTCTGTTATTAAATATTAAAGTCATTGAATTCCCCCCTATAACACTAAAAGTAAAGAATTCCCCAAATTTAAAAAAACCGAGTCATTTTTTTCTAGATTAATCACTTTCTTGATTAAAATTTCTTTGTTTTCAAAATGTACAACTTTTTCATATATGTATTTTGCTTTTCACTTATTTGAAGGGGCCTATATGGGAAATATATCATAATTTTTGTGTTTGAAAGGGGTTGTAAAAGTAGTAGCCTTTAGTATTAGAATATGACAATGTGGATCACGACCAAAGATTCAGTTATATTAATTTATTCTTAGGCAGAATGTATCATTGGATTTGTAATGAAATTGAGGGTTCAGATCCCCAAATTATATCCATTTGTCCTACCATATGACCTGAATTTTCAAAGTAGTTCCTTTGGGAAAAAAAATCACAAATAACCATTAGAATTGCTCCTCTTAAGGAATTGGAATTAAAAAGACCATAGTTAAAATTCCTATGAACACATTGGCATCCCATTTAATAGGTAACCAACCTCTTTTTTTAAAAATAATAATTTATTTTATTTTTCATTATTCCAAGATTCATTGTTTATGCCCCACAACCAGTGCTCCATGCAATTTGTGCCCTCAATATCCACCATCAGGCTCACCCATCCCCCAAACCCCTCCCTTCCCAAACCCTCAGTTTGTTTCTCAGAGTCCAAAGTTTCTCATGCTTCATCTCCCTCTCTAATTTACCTTAGTTCACATTTCCTTTCCTTCTCCCACTGTCCTCCATGTTACTCCTTATGCTCCACAAGTAAGTGAAACCATATGATACTTGGCTTTCTCTGTTTGGCTTATTTTATTCAGCATAATCTCCTCCAGTCCCATCCATGTTGCTACAAAAGTTGGGTATTCATCCTTTCTGATGGAGGTGTAATATTCCAGTGTATATATGGACCATATCTTTTTTATCCATTTGTCGGTTGAAGGGCACCTTGGCTCTTTCCACAGTTTGGCAATTGTGCTCATTGCTATTATGAACATTGAGGTACATATGGCCCTTCTTCTCACTACATATGTATCTTTGGTGTAAATACCCAGTAGTGCAATTGCCCGGTCATATGGTAGCTCTGTTGTTGTTGAGTTTGAGGAGCTCTTTATAGATATTGGGTACCAATTCTTTGTCTGTAGTGTCATTTGTGAATATCTTCTCCCATTCCGTGGTTTACCTCTTTGTTTTGTTGACTGTTTCCTTTGCTATGCAGAAGCTTTTCATCTTGATGAAGTCCCAAAAGTTCCTTTTCACTTTTGTTTTCCTTGCCTTTGGAGATGTGTCTTGAAAGAAGTTGCCGTGGCTGACATCAAAGAGCTTACTGCCTATGTTCTCCTCTAGGATTTTGATAGATTCCTGTCTCATGTTGAGGTCTTTCATCCATTTTGAGTTTATCTTTGTATAAGATATAAGAGAATGGTCGAGTTTCATTCTTCTACAGATAGCTGTCCAATTTTCCCAACACCATTTATTGAAGAGACTGTCTTTTTTCTACTGGATATTTTTAAAAGGAGATTCATATTTCTGATTTTGTCTTTCTTTCTCAAGGAGGGATACTATGTTATTCTGTTCATTTCTCACTGTCTTTTTTTTTTTTTTTTAGTAAGGTCAAATGAAATGCTTAAAGTTTAAAAAATATTGTATGTCAACTATACTCAAATAAAAATTTTTAATTTTAAAAATAAATATTTTTAAATCTTCCTGTATACCTGTAAGGCATTTGGGGATAATTATGCATATATGAAAGGGGATAAGCTAAAAAACAGAATTTTAAAACAAATGGCCTAAAAAATTTGCGTGTATTCTTTGTTAATGACATGATATTAGCAATTCACATTTGGAGAGGAATTATAGTGATGTAAACATTTTGCATACACATTAGTTCTCAAGACTTTTTCTACCTATCCCTTTAAATAAAGCAGAAACAAATAAGTTTAATTAATTGCAATTTTCCTCCTAGTTTTCCCTAGTTTATTTCTTGAAAAAATACTTTGCAGGCCTTTATTTATTAGAAATTGGCAGAGGGAGGGCACCTGGGTGGCTCAGTGGGTTAAAGCCTCTGCCTTCAGCTCAGGTCATGATCTCAGGGTCCTGTTATCGAGGCCCACATCAGGCTCTCTGCTCAGCAGGTAGCCTGCTTCCTCCGCTCTCTCTGCCTGCCTCTCTGCCTATTTGTGATCTATCTCTCTCTCTCTCTCAAATAAATAAAATCTTAAAAAAAAATTGGCAGAGGGAAAAAACTCAGTTTACTTCACGTTAGATATTTTAAGAGAAATATGCAATTTAAAAGGTTAACTGGTTCTCCCCTTTCTACAGTTTGGAATTGAAACAGAGCCAATTCCAGAAGATATTGAAGATCCCAAAGCCTATAGGTATGGTAATTTTTGATAAATACTCATTAGCCCTGAGAAAAGTGACATTTTATAGAATTTGACCAAGCCAAAAGAATTTCCAAATTATTGAGTCCTCATTTCCTCTTTATGCTGTTTCTGTATTTCATTATCCCTTTAAATTTCTGTTTTCAGTATTGAGAATGCTAGAAGAAAAAGAGAACATGACAAGTTAATGAAAGAAGTGGAAGAAATAAAAGCTGGGAAGAGAGAGAAACTCAGAGCTTTGAGGAATGAATTTTGGAAACTACTAGAAATGAATCAAGGATTACCAGAGCATATGCAGTTTAAACGAACAGTAAGCCTAAAATAAATTTGACTTTAATTTTTAACTACACTATTTGTTGAATCAAGACTATTTTGCTGATAAAGTAGGGACACCTTAAAATAATCTTTGAGCTTCCCCTCCTCTGGCCAGTGTGTTGGCAGCAGCTAAAATACTATAGAAATTGACACCCAACTTGGTTTGGATACAGAAGAGCCTCCTTACAGTCACAAAGTTTACTTCCAGATTTAGCTATCTTACTTTGGGGGGGGGGGCGGTAAGAAGGTAAGATATAAATATAGGTTTGAATCTTGTTATCAACCCTTACTATACCCAGCCAAGATATCCAGTCATTGTATAGGTACACATATATTTTTATTTTCTGTGATTCTATTTCTATAATTCACCAGATCTATCAAAAATATAGTAACTGATAGTCTGCAAAGTTTTCAAAAGATGACAGTAATAGTTGTAGCTATGGGGACAATCAACAAATTGTTCAAGTTAATTTTGTATTATTATTTTTTTCTTTTCTGACTTAATATCTGCTAGTCGTTTTCTTTTCATTGTGTACTTTGTCCTAAGTGGACTTTCTGTTAAGAACCTTATCAAATAAAAAGCCAGAATTTACATCCTGACTATACCTATAATTTTAGGGGCACCTAGCCAATTCCTTATGCTCTGGTGAAATAATAATGGATAATTCATATTGGTTAAAAGGCCAACCCATAATGGTTAAAAGATATTTATGCTATTTTACTAGAAAAAAAATTTATAGAATATGGATAACATAATTCAAAATAAAGAACACCTGAGGTGAGTTCTGTGGCTAAGCATTTTATATATATCATTACTTAAAACAGAAACACCCCTGGAAAGATTATTTAGTACTTACAATTTAGTCAGAATGTGGGCCCTGATATTTTTTCTGAGAGTAAAGGTAAAATATTTTACCTCTGTAAATATCCTTATGGGAGAAATGGCCCCCTTGGTGAAGGACATCCAGCTAGAACTTGGTAACCTCAAAAAGACATAAAGAGTTAGCTGTCTTGGGGTGCCTGGGTGGCTCAGTTGGTTAAGCAACTGCCTTCGGCTCAGGTCATGATCCCAGAGACCCGGGATTGAGTCCCACATTGGGCTCCCTGCTCGGCAGGAAGCCTGCTTCTCCCTCTCTCACTTCCCCTGCTTGGGTTCCCTCTCCGGCTGTGTTTCTCTCTGTCAAATAAATAAAATATTAAAAAAAAAAAAAAAGAGTTAGCTGTCTTTCCTGGGTGGGGTCACATGGGAAGATGTGTCATGAACATCTATCCTGTGCCTAGCTGGTTATATACCAGTAGTTGCTCTGGGATGGTGGTAGTATTTTTTTTTTTTACTCTGTACATTCTCCCAATATTCATTGTTTTTATTGTGGGAAAATCTTTTAATATATAACCTTATTTGCAGTATTAATTCTGAGAACTTTTCTCTATATTTTGTGGAAATAAAATTATAATTATGTTACTTTTTTCTAGAACAGAGTTTGTGATATTTGGAAGAGAATTATGCAATATGAAATTGATTACAAAACAATCTGTATCTATGTATGAAATAGGATTGATAATACACATTGATAAAAGTACCCATTTTGATGAACAAATCTACTTATTTGTAGGATTTTGATATAGATTCCAAAATTCGTGCTGAGATTGGCAGAAAAACAGCTTTTAAAATTCAACAAGTGGAAAAAGAATTAGCTTGGGAAAAAGAGAAATATCAGCTTGGCCTCATGAAGCTAAAGAATAGGTAGGATCTATATTTCCTGCAAATTAAGATGTTTGAGAACATATATTTGAATGAAGTTGTTCACAGTGGCTTAATCAAAATGGTCAGGTAAGAGGTGTCCTAGAGTACCTAATAACTCTTGAAATCTCAAGGAATCCTCTTGTCACTACTACTAATATCTTCTTGAGCTTTCTGAGAAATGTGAATCTGGGATATTTAACAATTAGATGTTTTGGAGCACTGGGGTGGCTCAGTCAGTTAAGCATCCAACTCTTGATTTCAGTTCAGGACATGATCTCAGTGTCATGAGATTGGGCCCTGTGTTGGGCTCCATATATGAAGCCTGTTTGAGATTCTCTCTCTGCTCCTTCCCCTGCTATCTTTCTCTCTCTAAAAAATTTAAAAAATTAGAGTTTTCAACTCAACACCAAACAAACAAACAAACAAACATAAAAACACAATTAAAAAATGAGCAGAAGACATCCAAATGGCTAATAGACACATGAAAAGATGCTCAATATCTCTCATCAAGGAATTTCAAATCAAAAATGCAATGGGATATCACCTCATACCTGTCAGAATGGCTAAAACCAAAAACAAAAGAAACAGCAAGTGTTGGCAGTGATGTGGAGAAAAAGGAACATTCCTGCACTATTGGGAATGCAAACTGGTGCAGCCATTGCAGAAAGCAGTATGGAAGTTCCTTAAAAAGTTGAAGCTAGAATTACCTCATGATCCAGTAGTCAAACTACTGGGTATTTACCCAAGAAATAAAAAAAATAAATAAATAAATTTAAAAAACCAAAAAACTAATTCAGAGGGATACATACACCCTGGTGTTTATAGCAGCATTCTTTACAATAGCCAAATTATGGAAGCAGATAAGTGTCCATAGGTAGATGAATGGATAAAGAAGATATGGTATGTGTATTCCATAAATGGAATATTTAGCCATAAAAAAGAATGAAATCTTGCCATTTGAAATGACGTGGATGGCTAGAGAGTAGTGCTAAGCAAAATAAGCAGTAAGAGGAAAACAAATACCATGATTTCACTTGTGGAATTTAAGAAACAAAGGAGCAAAGGGAAAAAAAAAAACAGAAGGAGACAAACCAGATCATAGACTCAACTATATGGAATGAACCAATGGTTACCTGAGAGGAGGTGGATGGAGGGATGTGTGAGATAGGTGATGGAGATGAAGGAGTGTACTGTTGTGATGAGCACCAGGTGATGTATGGAAGTATTGATATCACTTATATTGTACACCTGAAACTAATAAACACTGTATTAACTATATTGGCATTAAAATTTTTAAAATAGTACAAAAATTTTTTAATTAAAAATTAGATTTTTATAAACCAAATTATGTAATAAAGATTTATTTTGTTTTTGACAAGTTATTTTATATCTAGTTAACACAGGAGCATGTACATCTTTAAAAAATAAAAAATAAGGTAGAATCAAAAGACTTATAATAAAAGACAACTTTCTGTCCAATCTGTCATCTACCAATAGGACTCTGCATGAGGAAATTGCTTTTTTTTTTTTTTTTTTGCCTTTTTGAGATGTAATTTACATTCAGTAAAATGCATAAATTTGAACTGAACAGCTTGATAAAGTTTTATAATTATATATCATATATACTCACTACCCAGATTAAGAACACATACAACACTCCAAAAAGTTGCTTTGTGGCCCCCTCACAGTAAATATCAACTCTCCAGAGATGAATGTTTATTACATTAGTTTTGTCCATGAACTTCATTATACAAGTTGAATGTTGCAGCATGAACTCTTTTATATTTGGCTTCTTTTACTTGCAATCATGCCCAAGATTATGTTGTTGCAGGTAGCAGTAGTTTATTCTTTTTCATTGTTTTGTAATAGTCTTCTATGCTTATACCATGCTTTATTTATTCATTCTACTGTTAATGGATATTTGAGTTGGTTCAGTTTTTTGGCTATGATGAATAATGCTGCTATGACCATTCTTGTGCATGTTTTTTGGTGGACATAGAACTTATTTGTTTGCTTTATAACCAGGAGTGGAACTGCTGGGTCATAGATTATATGCATGTTTGACTTCACTAGACACTGCCAAACAGTTTTCCAATGGTTCAACTAATTCAAATAATTCTCAACTACTTGAGAATTCCAATAGATCCTCATTAATTAGCTTCCCAGGGCTTCCATAACAAAGTAGAACAGACTGGTTGGCTTAAAATAACAGAAAAATTCTGGAGGCTGGAAGTTCAAAATCAAAGCATTGGTTGAGCTGGGTTTTTTTTTAGGGGAGGAGAGATATATTTTTATGTATTTATACTGAAGTATAGTTGACATATGATGTATTAGTTTCAGGTGTACAACCTGTTGATTCAATAATTCTGTGCATTACTTAGTACTCACCACAGTAAGTGTAGTCACCATATATTATTACCGTGTTATTGACTATATTCCCTGTGCTGTACTATTCATCTCCATGACTTAATTTATTTTGTAATTGAAAGCTTGTTAATCTCTTTTTTCTTTAAGTAATCTCTTGGGTTGCTTCCATATCTTTGCTATTAGAAAGAATACTGTAATAAGCATAGGGGTGCACATATCTTTTCAGATTAGTGTTTTTGTTTTCTTTGGGTAAATAGCCAGGACTGGAATTACTGGGTCATATGGTATTTCTGTTGTTCATTTTTTAATGAAACTCCATACTGTTTTCCACAGTGGCTGCACCAATTTATATTCCCACCAACAGTATATGAAGGTTCCTTTTTCCCCCCACATCCTCACCAACACTTGTCTTTATTTATTTATCATTTTTGATGCTAGCCATTCTGACAGATGTGAGGTGATATTTCATTGCAATTCTGATTTGTATTTCTCTGGTGATTAAAGTTTTGTTGAGCATCTTTTCAGGTGTCTGTTCGCCATCTGTATGTCTTCTTTGAGAAAATATCTATTCAGGTCCTCTGCCCATTTTTTTGTTTTGTTTTGTTTTCAGTAAGCTCTATGCCCAATTTGGGTCTTGAAGTCATGACCCTGAGATCAATAGTCATACGCTGTACCAACTGAGTCAGCCAGGTCCCCTATTATTTGCCCATTTAAAAATGGAATTGGGGATGCCTGTGTGACTCAGCTGGTTGAGCATTTGCCTTGGGCTTGGGTCATGATCCCAGGGTCCCGGGATCAAGCTCCGTGTCAGGCTCCTTGCTCGACAGGGAGTCTGCTACTCCCTCTGCCTGTTGCTCCCCTTGCCTGTGCCTTCTCTGTCTCTCTGTCAAATAAATAAATACAACTTAAAAAAATAGAATTGTTTGGGGTTTTTTTGGTGTTCCATAAGTTCCTTATATATTTTGGATGTTAACTCCTTGTTGGATATATCATGTGTGGCTGTCTTCTCTCATTCACTGGGTTGCCTTTACATTTTGATGGTTTCCTTTGCTGTGCAAAAGCTTTGTTTTGGTGTAGTCCCAAGAATTTATTTTTGCTTTTGTTTCCCTTGCCTGAAGAGACCTATCTATGAATATATTGTTAAGAGTGGTATCCAAGAGATTACTGCCTATGTTTTCTTTTAGGAGTTTTAGGTCTCACATTTAGATTTGTAATCCATTTTGAGTTTATTTTTGTGTATGGTCTTAAGAAAAGGGTTCATTTTCATTCTTTTACATGTAGCTGTCCAATTTTCCCAGCACCATTTGTTGAACAGACTTTTTTCCCAAGTGTATTCTTTTCTCCTTTGTTGTGGATTAATTAACCATATAAGCATGGGTTTATTTCTGGGCTTTCCATTCTGTTCTATTGATCTATGTCTCTATTTTGGTGCCAGTACCATGTTGTTTTAATTACCACAGCTTTGCAACATATCACAAAATCTGGGGTTGTTCTACCTCCAGCTCTGTTATTTTTTCTCAACAAAGGTCTTTGTGGTTCCATATAAATTTTAGTATTACTTGTGCTAGTTCCATGAAAAATGCCATTTATTAGTTTCTTCAGAGACCGGTGGGGAAATCTGCTCCAGGCCTCTCTGAGCTTCTGGTGTTTTTCCAGAAATCTTTGGTGTTCCTTCCTGTAGATGCATTATTCTAAGTCTTTTTCTTCTTTTTCAAAAAGATTTTATTTATTTATTTGGCAGAGAGAGATCACAGGTAGGCAGAGACAGGCAGAGAGAAGGGGGGGAAGCAGGCTCCCTGCTGATCAGAGAGCCCCATGTAGGGATCCATCCCAGAACCCTGAGATCATGACCTAGCCAAAGGCAGGTTTAACCCACTGAGCCACCCAGGAACCCTATTCTAAATCTTCTGCCTTCAAGTGGTGTTCTCTGTTTTTTCACATAATCTCTGTGCATGTCCAATTTCCCACTTTTTATATTTTAAAAATAATAAATACTGAATATTTTCATTCATAAATGCAGTTCTTAAAGAGAATCTACTTTTAATATCTCTTCTAGTGGTTATAACTAAGTAATGTATTTATATGAATTTATTAATCATTATTTATTGATTTCCTAGTATCATAGGTAAGAATTTTGTTCACTTTAATGTGCTCATGCTCTTCTCTATTTCCTGAACATATAAAATACATTATAATAACTGCTTTAGTGTGCTTGTCTGCTAGTTATATCATCTGTGTTTCTGGGTCTATTTCTATTCGTTGAAAATTTTTTCTTTATTTTGAGTTATAGTTTTCTGCTTCTTTGCCTGCCTGAAAAATTTTGATTGGATCCCAGAATTATGAAGTTCACATTGTGGGTGATTGTGGGTGACTGTCACTTTTAAATATAATTGAGTCTTATTTTTTGATTCAGTTAAGTTACTTGGAAATAGTCTGTTTTTGAGGCTTGTTTTTAATCTGTGTTAGGTAGATTAGATCTAGGCAGCCTTTCGAGCTAATTTTTCCTCACTGCTAAGATAAAATCCTTCTGAATACTCTATCCTATGTCCTATGTATTATAGGGCTTGTAGGAACACAGGCTATTCCAACCTCTGTGAGTCCTGGGGATTATTCTGTCTGTTCTCTTTTGGTGATTCTTTACCCAGCTTCAGGTGGACTCATCGTGTGCATGCAGTGATCAATAATTATGAGAAGCCTGGAAGATAGATCTTCAGAGATCTCTCCCTATGCAGCAGTTTCCTCTCTGTACTCTGCCCTGTGATCCATGGCGCTTGTTACCTGCTATTAATACCTGAATATTTGAATCTTGGAATTATATCTAGATGACTGCCAGGAGATGAAAGTAGCTAAGAAGTTCTCAGGAAGAACTGTCAATATAATATATTCTGTGTTTGGCTTTAATAATATTCACACTATATTTGTGAATGTATATATATGGAGAGTATGAATCTTAAACTGGTGAGGCTCACTGTCCCAGCCTGCCTACTTCTTTCATTTGTTTGCATCTATGGTTTCTGTATTCTGCCGGAGCAGGTAGTTTTGGTGAGGCCAGGAGCCTGTTCCCAGGATTAAACACACATGCAGTCATTATCTTGGGACCTTGTGCCACCTCAGAAGCTGTCAGAAGCAGGAAATTTGTACCCACAGCTCTAGGACCCAATTTGCCCATCATCCCCCTTGTCAGGTGGAACCTCTTTTCCAATTTTCTTGCCTTTAAGTACTTGCTTCCTTAATTCCCTGCTTTCCCTCTCTGTCCAGGCTGCACCCTTCTCAGGTTTGTGTCTTCACTAAACATATAGAAGGAAATAAGTTACCTCACTATCTGATTGGAATGGGGGAGAGAATAAAGTTGTACCACTGAGTAACACTGGGCACTACCAGTGTTTTCATCTCCACCAATCTAATAGAGCAAATGTTATTTATAACTCTTGCTTGAAAAATTTTCTTTTTTCTGATTATTGGTGAAGTTAAATACTTCTTTTCATGTGTTTGTGGTTCATTGATAGTCTTCTGAGAATTATTCTTCTGAGCATTTCTTTTCATACATTTATATTTCATTTATATTTAATTTGAGAAAGATTTCTTGTTCATTTTCCTTTGAGTTCTATTTTCTTCCTTAGTTTTATTTACTATTTCTGTATTTTTTTATTATACATATTGGCAATGCTTTCTTGTACTCTGCCATTTGCCTTAAACTTTGTTCACATTTTTCTAACTACACAGTTTTGAATTTTGATGGGACCAAAATCACCTCTATTTTCCTTCATGTTTTCTGTGTTTTGTGAAAAGACTAAAATTTAGAGTAAAACTCCAGCAGACAAGAAGGTAAAGAGAATAGGTTTTACAGTGATGAGAAAGATACTATGCTATAAGAGAAAAGGGAAAATTAGAAATACCCATTTTTAAAAGAAGAAATAGAGTTCAAAGGATTGGAATTAAATAAGTAAGAAAGGCAGATAAACTAGGAATAATTGCTATATACATAAGTAAGTTAAATCCTAAAATTGAAAGATTGGGGAATAATTAGAACCAGTGCCAGAAAATAGCAAAAATTAACCATTAATTGATAAAGAACAAATTCCTGTGGGTTATGAAGAAAAGTGAACTATAGTATTATGAATTCTTGAGTTTAATATTTTTTGTAGTGACAAAAATGGTAATATAAGCTATATATATGTGTATGTATATGTATGTATATATATACACACACACATACAGGAGATATCTCATATGATATAATAGGTGGATTACATTTTGTCAGAATTTGATATGGTCCACTTACCATTAAATTATAGTCTGCCTGAAAGGCTTTCATTTTTCTATGTATTAGTAACAGTGACATTATACTGATTAATAATGGTTTGTTAAATGTTTTCATTAGAAAGAAAATTCTACTTGCTCTTTAATGGAGTCCTATGCAATTTCTATCGCATCAACATGGGTTAATGCATTGTCAAATTTTGGATCTGGCACAATATAATATCATTTATAAGCATAGGGTGTTGTGGTCTTATTAATCACGCAGAATTATTAAAATGGTGTAATTGATTTAAGTGGTGACTACTGCAAATACTTGTTCTATTTTTTTCAGATTTCATGAGTCATTGGAAAGTGATACTATTGTGGTTCATGCCATACAAAGTGATCACAAGATATCCTCCTATAGGCTTGTGAAGCCCTCTAAGTATTCCAAGTTCAAAAGAACAAGTCTATCTGAAAGAAGAACAAGCAAACTGGAGAGGTTTGAAAAAGAGGGAGCTGGAAGAAAGGATAGCCAGAAAGATACAGGTAGCCTAAATAACAAGAAGGTTTTTAAATCTTACTTAGTAAGATTTCAAAACTGAGTTGTCTTTTTGTAGGCAGAACCTTCAAAAACTGTTTTTGATGGCTCGAGCTTCATCTTTTGTCTCTCTTTCCTTATTCCTTTGGAATAATAATCAAGAGAGGTGCGGGGGGGGGGGGGGGGGGGGGGGGGGGGGGGACCGGTCTGTGGTATGGCTGTGAATGGGAGGCTGTGTTCCTTCGCAAATGCTCCACACTGGCTCTTTAATGCAGGCTGCTAAGGAAAATCCACCCTAGTTACATGACTGAGTGGGTTAGAAGCACGAATTTCTTACTTCCAACATCTACCTATTCTTAAATCTAGGCTTTCTCCAGTTGCTAGTTTCTAGGCAGTGTTTCTTTGCAGATTCTTGGGCCCTACCCCAGAGTGTGGGGATAGAAATGACATTTCAAACTATTCTCCAAGAGCATATGCTTTAAACAGAATGATGAGCGGAGAATTCAGGTGTGAAAGAGTACCTCTTAATCTCTGCAACCTGCTCTTGTAACTGCCCAGAGGGTGACTGCAGATGACTAGGAAGAAGGCAAGAATTCTGGGAATGTCTTAGAGAGCCCAATCAAAAATAAAGGACAGCACAGCTAGTGCTCATGATACAGTACTGAAATTAATGCTGCTTTATACTCTTCATTGAGAAAACTTTAATGGCTCCTTTCAGATAAATTCTGAAATCATTTTCCTGGTACTTAATCTTTCCACAATATATCCCTATTAATGGTACATTTTTATACTGTTCTGCTGGTATTTTTAGCCTATTGTCTTGCTCACTGCTCCCTAATTATGCCTGATACTTTTATATCCAGGCTTCTACTGGAGGGACCAATTCTTTCCTCTCTTCTCTGAATTCTACCAGTACTTAGAGATTCCAGATTGAATGATACTTTTCTTATAAAATGATCCAAGCCACGTTAAACTCCTGTTTTTCTATACTCCCATATATTTGAAATATGAAAGGCAAAATTATGAGTTATAACTATATGAACATCCCATATTATTATTTAACTTTTTTCCCAAAGTTTATCTCTCTGTAGCTTGAACATAAAGAAATTGCCTCAGCAGATATGTAATTCTTAAATCATAGGTTTGATTGTGTGTTTCTGACCAATTTTTCAAATGGCCACAGATGACTCACTATATGTCACCTCAAATAATACATTTCAAATAAGACCCGCTCATTTTCCCCTCCCCCCACCATATCACAAATATTACTACCCAACTTCTTAGTTTGTCTGTCAGTGACCCCTCATTTTTTATCTTGTTTTCTAATTATTTGATATATGTCTCGTCTTGCCAACTTTTCAATAAGGCCCTTTAGAGTAAATACTGTGACTTAGATCTCTTTGTTTTGGTATTCTAAAATACTTATGGGGTTAAATTCATGGTAGTTTTTTAACAAAGACTGTGATTTACAGACTTATATTCTGTTTTTTAAAACATGGCAGGTTTAAAAATTTGAGAATTTCATTTTGATGTTTCAAGAACATTGAAAAAAATGTTAACTCTTTGTACAGGGGAGAGCATTAGTATGCCAGAAGAATCAATTATAGAGAAAGGGAAGAAATTTCGGCCTAAAACCCTAAGTGAAATTATGGTGGAAAATCAAATTGAGAAAACAAGGAAACTTATATTAAAAGGTGAAAGGGCCCAACTTAAGATTCAGCAACGAAAAAAAGAATGGGAGGAACTGTAAGTGAGTGTGTTTTGTTTTCTTTCTTCCTTTCCCTTTCCTTTCCTTTCCTTTTTTTTCCTTCTCTTTCCTTCCTTTTCTTTCCTTCCTTTTCTTTCTTCTCTTTACCTCAACTTTTTCATTTTAATATGAGTTTCAAAGAAATAGAAACAGAGATGGACTATTAAAGACAGATCAGCTGGATCTTTGAGAGTAGTGATACCTTGGTGGAACTTTTATGATCCTTAGGGTTTGGGGCCAGGAATTCCATTTTGTGAATACACTCAGTGATTTTTAAGGATTAAGAAGTTTCTGTCCAATCTGACATCAGGTTATTTTTCCTAATATTCTAGTATCTTTACAGTTTTGGCTTTGACCTTTAGGTCTCTCATCATCTAAAGTTGACTTTTAAAAACTCTGGTATGGGGTACTTTTATTTAAAAGCACTTTTTGTTTGTTTGTTTTATTTGCCACCTACATATGTTTGGTGAAATGTCTCTTCGTGTCTTTTGCCCAGGTTCAAATAAGATTTTTGCTATTCTGCTGTTAGGTTCTGAGAGTCCTTTATATGTTCTAGATACCAGTTCTTTGTTGGTTATGTGGTTTTTAAATGTTTTCTCCCAGGTTGTAGCTTGTCTTTTCATTCCCTTAATAGGGTCTTTTGCAAAATAAAAGTTTTTAATTTTGTTAAATCCGGTCTATAAATTTTTTCTTCTATCAGTCTTGTTTTTGGTGTCAAGTCTAAGTACTCTGCTTACCCTTAGGTCCCAATGATTTTCTTTTATTTTTTTTCTAAAAGTT
The DNA here is from genome assembly GCA_004023965.1 of Spilogale gracilis. Taxonomy (NCBI): domain Eukaryota; kingdom Metazoa; phylum Chordata; class Mammalia; order Carnivora; family Mephitidae; genus Spilogale; species Spilogale gracilis. Next base: position 78,818 of record PITA01004647.1, on the reverse strand, counting down.
TTATAGTTTTACATTTTACATTTAAGTCTATGATCTATTTGGTGTTCCCCCCTTTTTTTTTTAAGGTGTGAGATTTAGGTGTTTTTTCTGTTTTTGTGCCTGTGGATTTTCAATTACTCCAGCACCATTTGTTGAAAAGGCTCTCTCTCCTCCTTTTTTACAATTTGTTTTGCAATTTCACCTTCGTCAAAAATCATCTGGGCATATTTGCCTGTCTAATTCTGAGTTCATGTTCTTTTCCTCTTTTTATCCTCAAATTGTTTACACATTCCAGTTACCTTGCCTTTGTATATAAATTTTAGAATAGTTTTGTCTGTATTTACAAATAAAATCTTTCTGGAAGTCTGATAGAAAATGTATTAAACCTCTGTATCAGTTTTGAGGGGATTAACATATTTATTATGTTGAGTCTTCTAATCCATGGACATGGTATGATTCTCCATTTATTTAGATCTTCTTGATTTCTTTCACCAGTGTTTTGTTTTTACTGTAAAACTCCTGCACATATTTTGTTTGAATTAGACATAAATATTTCACTTTTTGGCAATGTAAGTGATATTGTGCTTTTAATTTTGATATCTTATGTGTTCATGTTCATTGTTAGTATATAAATACAATTGATTTTTTTGTATGTTTATCTGGTATCTTGTGGCCTTGCTGAACTGTTATATTCTGAGTTTTTTGGTAGGTTCCTTAGGATTTTCTGTGTAGATTATCTCGTCATCCATAAATAGGGACAGTTTAATTTTTTATCCTATTTGTTTGCTCTTATTTCCCTTATTTTCTTGTCAGCTGGCTAGTATTTCCAGTATGATGTTGAAATAAAATGGGGCATCTGCAACTTGTTCCTGATCTTAGGGGGAAAGAATTCAGTATTCAAATAGTGTATTGGTTTTCATTCTTTTACTTCAACTTGCCTGTGTTATTATGTTTGAAGTTAGGTTTTGTTAACAATATATAGTAAGGTTATGTTTTTTTTAGTCTACTCTGTTAATCTCAGTTCTTCGGTTGGTAGATTTAGACCATTTACACTTATGTAATTTACACATGAATTTACTTATATATTTGCACAAGTAATTATTGATAGTTCAGGCTTATATCTGCTATTTTATATTTTGTTTTATGTTCTCTGTATTTTTTTATTAGTTTCAGAGGTAGAATTTATTGATTCATCAGTTGCTTATAAGACCCAGTGCACATTACATCATGTGCCTTCCTTAATGCCTATCACCCAGTTACCCCTTCCCCCAACAATCTCCCCTCCAGCAACCCTCAGTTTTTTTCCTGGAGTTCAGCATCTCTTATAGTTTTCTTCCTTCGCAATTTCCATCTTACTTTGTTTTTCCTCCCCTTTCCCTATGTTCATCTGTTTTGTTTCTTAAATTTCACATGAGTGAAATCATATGGTATTTGTCTTTCTCTGACTTATTTTGCTTAGTATAATACCCTCTAGTTCCATTCACATCATTGTAAAATATGGAAAGAGCCCAAATGTCCATTGACAGATGAATGGATAAAGAAGATATGGCAGATGTATAAAATGGATTATTACTTGGCCATCAAAAATAATGTTCCCTGTATTTCTTTGTTTTTGATTTATTTTTTTCATAATTTCCTGTGGTTTACTTGAATATTTTAGAGTAAAATATGATTATAATGTTCCAATATGATTATAATGTTTTTGAGAGTATCACTTTGTACATCTTTTTTTTTTTAGCATTTTCTCTAGGCATTTTTATATTATGTATATACAACTTACACAGTCTACTGGTTTTGACATTTCATCAGCTTAGATGAAATGTAAAAACCTTACCTGCCTTCAGGTCCCTTTACACTCCCCACTGCTTCTTGTTTCCCTTGTTTATAGTATAATTGTATAAATATTTTCTCTACATACACTTTAGAACCACATCAGACAGTGTTATAGTTTTTTTTAAAATCATCAAACATAACTTAGACAATAGTAGAAGTAAAATGTATTTGCCAATATTTTTACTATTACCATTTTAATATCTTCTTGATGTTCCCAAGTTCCTTCTTCTATTATTTCATTTCTGCTTAGAAAACTTCCTATAGCCATTCTTTAAGGGTTGGTATGCTGGTGACAAATTCTTAGCTTTCCTTCATCTAAGAATGACTTGATCTCTCCATCCTGGAAGGATATTCTTACTAGACTTAAAATTCTGTGTTGACATTTTTCTTTTTCAATATGTGAAAAGTATTGTGCTTCTGCTGGCCTCCATGATTTCTTATAATCTATCTTTTGCTGTTCAAATATAAGGTGTTATTTTTGTCTTGCTGCTTTCTAGATTTTTTTTGTTCTTAGTTTTCATAAGTTTGACTATAATGTGTCTTGGTATATCTTTGAATTGATCCTTGTTGGGATTCATTAAACTTCTTGAATCTGTATGTTTATATCTCTGGCCAAAATTTGTGAAGTTTTCAGCTATTATTTCTTACAGTTTTTTTGAAACCGTGTCCTCTTTTCCTTTCCTTTTTGGATTCCAATGACACAAATGTTAGATCTCAGGCTGTGTGTGGAATTTTGAAAAAAACTTGTTTATTTGTTTGTTGTGTCTTTTTTTTTGTTATACAGATTGGATAATTTCTATTGTTCTATCTTCAAATTAATTATTGTTTTCTCTGTCTCCTCCATTCTGGTGTTGAACCCATCCATTAAGTTTTATTTTGGTTACTGTAATTTCAGCTCTAAAATTTCCATTTGTCTATTCTTTATATCTTCCATTTCTTTCTGAGACAATTTTTTCTATTTGTTTCAAGCATCTTTCTGATTATTTATTGAAGCACTTCACAATGGCTGCTTTACAATTGTTGTCAGATTATTCTAACAAATTTGTTGTCGGGTTATTCTAACATCTCTATCATCTTGGGGTTGACAACTAATCATCTTTTCTTATTCAAGTTGAGGTCATTCTGATTCTTGGGATGACAATTGATTTTTAATTTAATCTGGACAGTTGGAATATTATGAGACTCTGAATCTGATATATACATTCAGTTTTAGCTGGCATTTTCTGACTTGAGCAGATAAGGGGAAATGCCACCTTATGGGTATAGAAGTCCAGGTTACCCATTTTTTCCTCAATTGACACCCGAGGAAGGAGCACTTGATCGTCAGCAGTTGGAGTTCTAGATCCCTACTAGACTGTCTCTAATAACACTTTGCTCTCTAGTTGTCTTAATTGTCTTCCACTGATGTTGTGGAGGGTGGTAAAAGTCTTCACTTTCCACTAGGCTTCCTCAAACACTACCCTAGCAAGGAGAGGTGGATTGCCTTGTTACTACTGGGCAAGGGTAGAAGTCCAGGTAGAAGTGCCTATGGACTCTCCATTGTAACTGTGGTATGGAGGCTTGTTACCACACACTGGAGATGAAGTCATGGTCCTCAGCGGTCACCTCTTTTAACACCATCCCTGTAGGGATTGTGTTGCCTTGTTAAAGTCTGCTGGTAGTAAAATTATAGACTCCCCACTTGACCTTTACTGGCTGGCTGGAGGTTGGTCCATGTGTGTGTATATTTATGTATGTGCATGCACGTGGTTGTGCTCTGTGGCTAGTATAGAGCATTTATTATCTAAAAAGTTTTCTGTCTTACTAGTCTTTTTTTCTTGATCCTTTAGCTAGAAAGAGCAAGATTTTGTTGGGCTTTTGTTGTCTAAACCCTTTGGTATTTCTAGTTGCCATTTTCTTTAGCTCCACATGTGAGATATATGAGGCAATAAGAAAGTCTAGAGATTTTTGCCATCATATACTTCCTTGGGTCCCAAGGTTTTTTGTGGTCTATTGTCTTCTTTCCATTTTTCAGAATCTTCTTGTGTTGTATATATAATGTTTAGGGGTTTTATTTGCACTTGCAAGGGAAGATAGGAATATGTAAGTCTCTTGCCTCTTCTTATAAGTGGAAACTCTTTCCACGGATTTTATTATGTTTATTTTTAATTTGCTGATCTTCTTAAAAAATATATTTGAGAGAAAGAGGGTGAGTGAGAGAGAGTGTGTGTGTGTGTGTGTGCACAAGCAGGGGAAATGGGAGAGGAAGAAGCAGGCTCCTTGCTGAGTGTGCAGCTTGATCCCAGGATCCTGAGATCATGGCTCAAGCTGAAAGCAGACACTTAACCAACTGAGCCACTCAGGCACCCCTTAATCTGTTGATCTTGCTAAGCTCACTTACTAGATCTAGTAGCATTTTTTTTCTTTTTTATGAATATGGTCTTATTTCACATAAGAGTCTTCCTTTCCAGTCTCTTTTATTTCTTGACTCATTGTACTGTCTAGGATATGTACTACAATGTTCAACAAAAATAGTGAAAGTAAACATTCTTATCTTATTGCCAGTCTGAGGAGAAATATTCAGTCTTTAATTATCAAATGTGACATCAGTCCTTTAGAAGCACTTTATCAGGTTGGTGAAATTCCCTCTAGTTTTTAGTTTATTGGAAAAACATTTTAATTGTATTTTTTGATGAAGGATAGGTACTGAATTTTATCAAATGATATTTATATGCTTATTGAGATATGCATATGGTTTTAAATTTTTATTTTTTAATATTGTGGGTCATAGTTATTGTTGAATCAGTATTCCTAGGATAAGTTTCACTTGATCATGGTGTGTTCTCCTTTTAAAAAATATTGCTGGAATTTTTTTGTGGTATTCTTGTCTGATTTTGGTATCAGGTTAATGCTGGCCTCATAAAACAATCTGTTAGATTTCCCTCTTCTGGTTATTTTTGGAAGAGTTTGAGCAGGATTTGTATTAATTCTTGAAATATTTGATATTACTCACCAGCGAAGCAATCCAATCCTAGACCTTTGTTTGCTGGGAGGTTTTTGATTACTGATTCAGTCTTCTTACTAGTAATTTGGTGTGTTCAAATTTTCTGTTTTTTCATGATTTGATCTTCATATGTTGTCTATTTTTAGAAACTTACTCATTTCTTCTAGGTGGTCCAATTTGGTGGTGTATAATTACTCATAGTGTTTCTGTGATATCAGTTGTAATAGCTCCTCGATTTCTGATTTTGAGTCCTCCTGCTTTCTTTCTTCTTCTTTTAAGATTTTATTTATTTATTAGAGAGAGAGAGCAAGGAGAAGGAGCAGAGGCAGAGGGAGAAGCAAGCTCCCCACTGCACAGGGAGCCTGATGTGGGACTCAGTCTCAGGACCCTGGGATTATGACCTGAACTGAAAGCAGACACTTAACTGAGCCATCCAGGCACCCTATTTTCTTGATGAGTCTACCTGAAAGTTTTTCAGTTTTGTTTTTATCTCTTCAAAAAAAATATACCTAGCTCTTACTTTCATTGATCTTTTCTATTGTCCTTTAAGTTTCTACTTCATATATTTATGCTTTGATTTTTGTTATTTCCTTCCTTCCACTAATTTTGTGCTTTGTGCTTTTTTTTTGTTTTGTTTTGTTTTTTTGTTCTTTGAGGTATACATTTAAGTTGGTTGTTCAAAATTTTTCTTGTTTCCTGATGTAGGTGTTTATCACTAAAAACTTCCCTATTAAAACTGCTCTCTTGCTTCCTATAAGTTTTAGGTATGTTGTATTTCTATTTTTATTTGTTGTAAGATATTTTTGATTTCAGTTTTGATTTTTTCTTTATTCGTTATTCAAAGTATGTTTTTTAATCTCCAGATATTTATGAATATTACAGCTTCCTTCTTGTAATTGATTTCTAGTTTTATACCTTTGAGGTTAGAAAAGATACTTGATATGATTTTGAGATTTTAAGTTAATTAAGACTTGTTTTGTGGCCTAATGTGATTTATCCTGAAGAATGTTCCCTGTGCATTTAAGAATGTATATTCTGCTACTATTGAATAGAATGTCTGTAAATATTTGTTAAGTCCATCTGTTCTAATTTTTTATTTAAGTCTCATATTTCCTTATGGATTTTTTTCTTTTTTTGGTCTGGATGACCTCATTTTGTTGTATGTTTGGATTTGTTTTCTTTGTTTTTTGTATCTATTATAGATTTTTGCTTTGTGATTACTATGAGACTTACATAAAATATATCTATTTTAACCTGATAGTTTAATTTAGAATATGTGCTAAAGCTGTATCTTTAACTCCCCCAACACTTTGTTTTTGATGTCACGGTTTACATCTTTTTACCTTATATATCCATTAACAAATCACTGTAGTTATTTTTAATACTTTTGCCTTTAAACTTTATGCTAAATTTATAAGTGATTTACTCACCACCATTAATATTAGAATATTCTGAATTTATATATTTGTCTTTATTGATGAAATTTATACTTATATGTTTTCTTATTACTAGTTAATGTCCTTTCACTTCAGCTGGAAGAAGTGACTTTAGCATTTCTTGAAAGGCTAGGCTAATGGTAATGAATTCTTTCAACATTTTTTTGTCTAGAAAACAAATTATTTCCCTAATGCTGAAGGACAGCTTTTCTGAGTAGGTTATTTTTGGTTGGCAGACTTTCTTTTAGCACTTTGAATTTATTATGCCACTCTTTGCTGGCCTGCAAAGGTTCTGCTAAAAAAAAAAAATCTGATAGTTTTATTTCTCTTACATGTATATATATATAAAATAAGTTGTATATCTCTTGCTGTTTTAAAGATCTCCTTATTTTTAATGTTTGACAATTTATTGTGTCTTGGTGTGGGTCTTTTCAGATTTATTTGTTTTAAACTTTCTGGGCATCCTGGATCTGGATATTCTTTTTTTCCTCAGGTTAGAGAATTTTTCAGCCATTATTTCTTTGAATAAGAACTCTGACCACCTTTCTCCATTTGGGACTCCTGTAATGTGAATATTAATTTCCTTGTTGATGTCTTTTAAGCCCCTTAAGCTATGTTCACTCTTTTTAATTCTTTCTTCCTTTGCTCTTCTGAATGGATGAATTCCACTGCCCTGTTTTTGAGTTTATCAATCCTTTCTTCTGCTTGATCTAGCTTAGTGTTGAACCCCATTTTTGAACAGTTCAGTTCAATTATCATATTCTTCACTTCTGTGTTTTCCATTTGGTGCTTTCTTTTATTTTCTATTTGTGTTGAAATACTCACTTTGTTCATACATTGTATCCCTGACCTCAGTGAGCATCTCTATGAACATTATATTACACCCTTTATCAGGTAAGTCACATTTCATTAAGGTCTGTTTCTGGAATTTTATCTTGTTGCTTAGTTTAGAACGTATTTTTCTGCTTCTTCATTTCCCTTGGCTCTGTGTGTTGGTTCATTAAAGAAAATAGACACCTTTCCCAATCTTTATAGAGTGTTCTCATTCAGAAGTTCACCCTGGCCTGGACTCAGTCTCTCTCCTTCTCTTTTTTTTAATGTTGAAGTGGGTTTATTTGCCGGGAACCGGCCCTGGCAACTGTCTGGGCTTCCTGAAGGTGGTGACGGAGTCGGCGATATGAGGAGACCAGACTCGAAGAGTGGTGTGGGGGATCTCCTGAAAACTGTATCTTCAGGGTTCTATATTTAAAGCTTTTTTTTTTTTTTTTTACAGATCATCTTGAGGGAAGGGTGTATGATAAGAGAGATTTGTAAGAGTTCTTTCAGACTTCTTTCAGGTTTCCAATCATAAATTCCCCAAGACATCGGCACCGTTTGGGTGCCATAAACTTAGGACAGAGCATCCCTAATTGTGGGCAGAAACAGACCCTGGTCCAACGGCAGTCACATCAGTTTAGCTTTAGGCAAACAGTTGATTCTGTCTATCTTATCTCAATGGACTGTTTTCTCCTCTGGCCTCCTCTGGCTGTGCAAGGCAGAGTGGTCACACAGACAAAAGGTGAATGAGTGGTCATGGAAACTTTAAGTAACTACATTTAAACTATTAAGTATATTACATATAAACTATTAAGTATATTGGTATTGATTGCGGCATGGCAGGAGGGGTGGATCACGCACCGTCCCCAACATCTCCCCCTTTTTAATTTTAGATAGAGATATCAATCCTTCCCAGGATTGAAAGGCTATAACTGTGCCTGTCTTTGGCGTCCCCTCATCCATTTCTCTTTTACCCGTCATTGGCTCATATCTTCTTGGTAGACACGGCCTGTCTTAGGTTGAGAGAGTGGAGAGAGAATCTTACCCGCCATTGGCTAAACCCCTCTTATACTTTTTCTACTGGGGGAGGGAAGGTTTGCAGATGCAGCCCATGCAAGTGTACTTTTATCTGCCATAGTCATCATACCAAGGAACAATTAATTTAACAGGAAGCATCACTTAAGGAGGTTATTTGACAATCATGAATTTGACATTAACATTTGGTAAGACATGATTGGTTAATATGCAGGCAGAACAAGTGATAGAATAACCATCATTCATTTTTAGAGTAATATTAAGAGTCCTTTGTGCTCAGCAGTCAGCTCAGAGATTTTACTGAGTGGGGTGCTGGCGGGGGTGGTGTCCAGTTTCTGCAGATTGTTGTTGATCAAGACGGCTTGGTAGTCCTCCAGAGGGACATGGAGGAGTGTGGGCTGAGTTGGTGGTGGCGGCGGAGGGCCTGACATAAGACTGAATTAGGTGATCTGGAATCCACCAGGGAGAGTCAGTGTCCTGTGGAAATACACAAGCACTCCTCACCCCCAGGTTAATACCACATCTAGTCTTTATAGTTCATTTAGTCCCATGTTACTAATCCTTTTTTAGTTTGATTCATCTTTTGGTTAGTCCTGACAATTTTTATTCATTTTAGTATTGATCTTAAAGATATGGAATACCTGTTTTTGTCCTAAAAGTCCTTTATATGAACTTTTTAGAAGATGAATTCATTTTGTAAAACAATAGCAATTGTAAATGACAAAATTTTAGAAACAAACACTGTTAATGATCCAATTTGAGAGTTCACCAAGATATAATTGATAAGGAAGTTTAGTTATACTGCGACATACATTTTAATAGTCAGAACACTGAGTAATGATCTTGTACTAAAACACTAAAAGTTTAGGTAGGGCATATTACCTCCATTATGGTTACAGCACCCATTTAATTGTAACCCAAGGCTTATCTGTTTAATAGTATTTCCTGAGTGATTTAGCAAACCAAATAAAAGGCCTAATAAGTTCAGAAGACTTCATTTACAATTTAAATTTTAGTAAGTTTCCTAAAACTTTGGAGTTTAAAAGTACAAGCCTAAATAGGATTAGGGATGTTAAGAGGTGATAAAGGCAAATCATAGAAACTGATTTCTCTGGGCAGGCAAAGAGAAAGCAACTGTTTACATTTTCTTATCAAGAGCAGACCAACAATGGGAGAAAACCTTGACCTTTGAAAAAAGAGAAAGCAGTTTCAATCTTATACTTTAAAATCCATTCATTTTAATTTTGGTCTGTGCTATCATCTAAAATTTTGTTTTAAAGTTTTTCCTTCACAAACCTTCTACAACCTTTTTTTGCATTTAGATTTTGTCCCATGCCATTTTTTTTTAAAAATAACCATCTCATTTAGGACAAAATTACTTTATTTTACTTACAACAAAAATGCAATCCCATTTTTACTTTTCTTACTAATCAGAGTACGAATGACTTTTAAGAGGCGGAGTAGAAGGACTAATATGTTCCCGAGGAGGCGTCACAACTGTATCTTTCTCGGAGGTGCAATAGTTTAACATCCTTCTTAGGAGGTACCGTAATCTTAACATCCCTTTCAGGAGGCACAGTAGCTTTACATCCTTTTCAGGAGGCACGGTAGCTTTAAGAGTTTTTGCTAATTTATTTCTATAAAGAGTCCTCTTTCTTTAGACTCAATATGGCCCATACTTACAGTACCCCTCCTTTAGTTCTTTGACCAGCTTACAGGATACAGCCTCCCAAGAAGGCTCTCCCTCCTCTGCTATAATAAGAGGAAAAGCCAATCTCACCTTTGGCCCGGGCTTCATGAGCGGCCAGCAGTAAGGGAGAGGTGGGTTGAGGCCTTTTCACGTAATGGAGGCCAATCTGGATTAAGATATTTAGCAGCCTCTTCCTCCAGGTCAACCTCACCTCCAAGATCAAAAGGCTCCTCTTCCTCTGTTTTGCTTTCTGAAGGGTCTGAGGAAGAAGACTCAGCCAGATCCACTACGTAGGCCTTAGAGGCCGATGGTTTGACAGGTTTTTTAGTGGGCAGCACAGGCAAAGATCATGCCTTAGCCTTAGCCAGTAATTGCAGGGTATAGGGGGACGTAGGCCCATAATCAGTAACTGCCTTCTTTAACTCTTTAAGCACCTTATAGGGAAGAGATTCCCCATGTGGCTCCTCCCACTCATCATCAAAAAGGACAGGGCAACAAAATGTAGTATCCCTATCTTTTAAGGCTTCCTGCATTGCCCCCTGAACGCCTATGCGGCTTGCTGGCGGTGGGGGGTGGTATTTACTGCCAGACTTAGTTAATTTTTTATTTCTTTTTTCCTCAGTATTCCCAACTGTTTGAGTTTCATAGCTAACTTTTTTATGGGAAGGGGCCGGATCTGTCCCCTAAGAATCGTGATTCCGAGCAGTCTTTTCCTCCAGACTGGCCACATCTGAAGGAGGAAGCTCGTCCTCGGAATTTTGATTCTCCTTGTCAGAACCGCTATGTATAGTAACTGCCACAATAGACTTTTCTGCTTTACTTTGCTTCTTTTCTATCAATGGGGTGCTCTCGGAGGCATCATCTAATTGGGCCTCTTGAAGTTGCTTATTTAAAATTTCAGGACCGGGCATGAGATAAAGCAGGTCCTTTAATAAAGCCCAAAGGGCAAAGGTTTCTATAGGAACATCTTTTGGGCCATGCTCAGTATAATATGCCCGCATCTCTCATCCTACTTTACTCCATGTATCTAAACTTAACGTCCCATCTTTTGGAAACCATGGGCAACACCGATCTATAAACTCTAAAAACAAAACAAGTTGTTTGTCATGGATTTCTATTCCCTTAACATAACACATTTTCTTAATTATTTCGATAAACACTTGCCTTTAACTCTGTTTTTCCCATTCTGAACTTTTCAAAAGATACAAAACTTCTTAAACCAAGTTCTGACCTACTGCCCCGTCTCTCTCAACCTGTCTACTCTCTATAGGCGGGTCTGCAGCACCCTAGGGCAGGAGCCTATCTGTCCCAAATTAACCGAGGGCTCAAGAAGGGGGAGTTACCTTCAGGTCCCTTTTCGGGCGCCACTTGCTGTGTCTCTGTTCAGGTGCCACTTGCCGGGTGCCGTGACATGGAAAGATGTCCACAATATATTATTAATGAAAAAGCACGTAGAGCAACAGTATAACTTGGGAGAGTATCAATAAAATGTAACTCTGGTTGTCTCTAGGTGATAGGATTATGGCCCTTACAGGATTTTTTTCTTTCTTTTTTCTTACTGTATTTCCTAATTTTTATAGCAGCTTTATGGAGACATGAAGTCTCCATCATACAATTCACTCATTTAATGTCATACATTACAATTCACTCATTTAAGTCCAATTCAATGTGTTCTTTCCAATTCAATGCTTGTTTTTTTTTTTTTTAGTATTCTGCGGTGTTCAGCCATTACCACTATTTTTTAATATCATTATCCACCCCCATAAAAAACACTGCTCATTAGTAGTCACTCTTAATTTCCCCAAACTCCCATTCTTAGCCCTAAGTAACTTTTTTTTTTTTAAGAGCAAGCATGAGTGGGGGTGGGAGGGATCTTAAACACTGTGTATGGAGCCTGATGTGGGGCTCAATCTCATGATACTGAGACCACAATCTGAGCCAAAATCAAGAATTGAACACTTAACTGACAGAGCCACCCAGGTGTTCTAGAGAACTCAAGCAACCATTTTTTGTCTCTATAGATTGTCTATTCAGGGCATCTTATATACATGGATTCTGTAGCCTTTGTGGCCGGCTTTTTTTGCTTCCTATGACTTTAAATTTCGTCCATGTTGCAGATTGTATCAGTACTTCATTTCTTTCTATGACCAAACAATCCACATCATATTTTTCAGTTCATCAGTTGAAACACACTTAGGTCATTTCCATCTTTCACCATTATGAATAAAACTGCTGTTAACATTAGTGTAATTTTTGTAGGGGCATGTGTTTTCAATTTTCTTTGGTAGATACCTAGGGGTGGAATTGCTGTGTCTAATATGCCAACTGTTCAACCTTTATTTTTTAATTGAAGTGTGGTTAACACACAATGTTAATTTCAGGTGTACAACATAGTACATTTGACAACTCTATACATTATGCAATACCATCTGTCCCCATACAATGCTCTTACAATACTGTTGACTATATTTTCTATGCTGTTCCTTTCACCCTGGTAGCTTATACATTCCGTAACTGGAAGCCTATACCTTCCATTCCCCTTCTCCCATTTTGCCTATTCCCCAACCCTTCTCTGGTTACCATAGTTTGTTTTCTGTGCTTATGGGTCTAATTTTGCTTTTTGTTTGTTTGTACGTTTTGTTTTTGACTTCCACATAGAAGTGAAATAATGTCATTTGTCTTTCTCATTCTGACTTATTTCATTTAACATAATACCTTCTGGGTCCATCCATGTTGTTGGATATTGGAAGATCTCATTCTTTTTTATGGATGAGTAATATTACATTATATATATATATATAAGCCACATCTTCTTAATCTGTCATCAATGAATAGACACTTTGGTTGCCGCCATATTTTGGTTTTTTGTAATAATTCTGCATCAAACATCAGGGTGCCTATAACTTTGAATTAGTGTTTTATTTGGGTAAATATCTAGTAATGGAATTACTTAAATTGCAAGGTATTTTAATTTTTAATTTTTTGAGGAACCTCCAAACTGTTTCTGTGGTGGTTGCACCAAATCATATTCTCACGAATAGTGCATATTTCTTTTTGTCTATATCCTCATGGAGTGTTTTCTTAATTTCTCTTTCTGATACTTTTTTATTAGTGTATAGAAATGGGACAAATTCTCTATATTAATTTTGCATTTAGTGGCTTTACTAAATTCATTTATTCTAATAGTTTTTTGTTGGAATTTTGAAGGTTTTCTACATATGCTGTCCTATGATCTGCAAATAGTGACAATTTTGCTTCTTCCTTACCAATTTGGATGTATTTTCTTTTTCTTGTATGATTGCTGTGGTTAGGACTTCCAGGACTGTTGAATGAAAGAGCTGAGAGTAGACTGCTCTCTCTTGGTCCTAATCCTAGAGGAAAAGCTCTCATTGTTCTTGTTTTGTTTTGTTTTGTTTTTACCATTGATTATGATGATAGCCATGGGTTTTTCCATACATGCCTTTATTATAATAAGGTTCTCTCTACACCCACTATGTTGAGAGTTTTTATCATGTGTGGATGTTGGATTTTGTCCAATGCTTTTTCTGTACTTATTGAAATGATCATATGATTTTTATCCTTTATTATGTCAATGTTGTGAATTATGTGGTTTAATTGTGTTGAACCATCCTTGCATCCCTGAAATAAATCCTACTTAATCTTGGCAAATATCTTTTAATGTATTGTTGAATTCAGTTGGCTTGTATTTAGTTGAGGATTTTTTTGTATACTTGTTCATGAGGGATATTAGCCTACAGTTTTTTTCTTCCAAATTTTTATTTAAATTTTAGTTAGTTGACATACACTGCAATGTTGGTTTCAGGTCTAAGATTTAGTGATTCAACACTTACATTCAACTAGGGCAGATTACAAGTGCCCTCCTTAAATCCCCATCACCTATTTAACACACGCTTCTACCCACATCCCCTCTGTAACTATCAGTTTGTTTTATATAGTTAAGAGTCTGTTTTGTGGTTTTCTTCTCCTTTCTTCCCCCACGTTTGTTTGGTTTTTTAAATTTGTAACCATAGCAATCAGACAAAATAAATCAAACGCATCCAAATCAGCAAGGAAGAAGTTAAACTTTTACTATTTGCAGATGATGACATGATACTCTAAATAAGAAACTCAAAAGATTCCACCAAAAAATTGCTAGAACTGATACATGAATTTAGTAATTGCAGGATACAAAATCAACCTACAGAAATCTGCTGTAGTCAATAATGAAGCAGCAGAAAGAGACATTAAGGAATTGATCTCTTTTATAATTGCACCAAAAAACCCCATAAGATACTTAAGAGTAAACCTAATCAAAGGAATAAAAGATCTGTGTTCCAAAAACTATAAGACATGGATGAAAGAAATTGAAGCCAAAGAAAAGCACTCTACACATTTGATGCAATCCCAAAGTACCATCAGCATTTTCCACAGAGCTAGAAAAAATAATCCTAAAATTTGTGTGGAACTACAAAAGACCCTGAATAGCCAAAGCAATCTTGAAAACAGAAAAGCAAAGCTGGAGGAATCACAATTCCAGACTTCAAGTTATATTACAAAGCTTTAGTGATCAAGACAGTATGGTACTGGCACAAAAACAGACACATAGATCAATGGAACAGAGTAGAAAACCCAGAAATGAGCCACAATTACATGGTCAATTAATCTTCAACAAAGCAGGAAAGAAATATCCAGAGGAAAAAGTCTCTTTAACAAATGGTGTTGGGAAAACTAGACAGCAACATGCAAAAGAATGAAACTAGACCACTTCCTTACACCATACACAAATATAAATTCAAAATAGATGAAAGACCTAAATGTAAGACAGGAAACCATTAAAATGCTGGAGGAGAAAACAGGCAGCAACCTCTTTAACCTTGGCTGCAGCAACTTCTTACTAGATACATCTCCAGAGCCAAGGAAAACAAAAGCAATAATGAATTGTAGGGATCTCATCAAGATAAAAATCTTCTGCGCAGTGACGAAACAATCAACAAAACTAAAAGGCAACCAACGGAATGGGAGAAGATACTTGCATAGGGCTAGTATCCAGAATCTATAAAGAATTCATCAAAATAAACACACAAAAAATAAGCCAATTAAGAAAGGAGCAGAAAACATGAATAGACATTTCTCCAAATGAGACATATGGATGGCTAACGGACACATGAAAAGATTTTCCACATCACTCATCGCCAGGGAAATAGAAACCAAAATCACAGTGAGGTATCACCTCATACTTGTCAGAATGGCTAAAATGAACAACTCAGGAAAGAATAGATGTTGGTAAACATGCAGAGAAAGGTGAACCCTCTTACCACTACTGGTGGGAATGCAAACTGATGTGGCCACTCTGGAAGAATATAGGGGTAATTGTACAAGGCCAGCATTATCCTGATACCAAAGCCAAAGGCATTTACAAAAAAAACCAAAATTATATGGGATGCTGGGGGCTCGGTGTGTTAAATATCTGCTTTTGGCTCAGGTCATGACCATAGGGTCCTGGGATCTAGTCATGCACTAGGTTCCTTGCTCAGTGGGGGGAGCCTGCTTCTCCCTCTGTCTACCACCCCCCATGCACACTTGTGCACTTTCTCTATGACAATTAAATAAAGTCTTTTTAAAAAACCTGTATGGTATTTGTATTTCTCTGACTTACTTCACTTAGCATAATACTCTCTATCTCTATCTGTGTCATTGCAAATGGCAAGATTGCATTATTTTTGATGGCTAAGTAATATCTCATTGTATTAATAGATAGTTGATAGGTAGGCAGGTAGATAAATAGATAATCACTTCCTTCTCCATTCATCGGTCAATGGCCATTTGGGCTCTTTCGCCATAATTTGGCTATTGTCGATAGTGCTGCTATAAACATTAGAGTGCATGTGCCCCTTTAAATCAACATTTTTATATCCTTTGGACAAATAGTGCAATTGCTGGGTTATAGGCAGTTCTATTTTTAACTTTGTGAGGAAACTTCATGCTGTTTTCCAGAGTGGCTACACCAGTTTGCATTCCTAACCAGTCTGCATCCTCACCAACATGTTGTTGTTAATTTTAGCCATTCTGACAGGTATGAGGTGGTATCTCTTTATAATTTTGATTTGTATTTCCCTGATGATGACTAACATGGAATATCTATTCATGTGTCTGTTAGCCATCCATATGTCTCATTTGGAGAAATGACTGTTCATGTCTTCTGCCCATTTTTGACTGGATAATTTTTGGGGGGTTTTGAGTTGTATAAGTTCTTCATATATTTTGGATACTAACCCTTTATCAGATATGTCATTTGCACATATGTATCTTCTCCCATTCCGTTGGTTGCCTTTTAGTTTTGTTGATTGTTTCGTCACTGCGCAGAAGATTTTTATCTTGATGAGATCCCTACAATTCATTATTGCTTTTGTTTTCCTTGGCTCTGGAGATGTATCTAGTAAGAAGTTGCTGCAGCCAAGGTTAAAGAGGTTGCTGCCTGTTTTCTCCTCCAGCATTTTAATGGTTTCCTGTCTTACATTTAGGTCTTTCATCTATTTTGAATTTATATTTGTGTATGGTGTAAGGAAGTGGTCTAGTTTCATTCTTTTGCATGTTGCTGTCCAGTTTTCCCAACACCATTTGTTAAAGAGACTTTTTCCTCTGGATATTTCTTTCCTGCTTTGTTGAAGATTAATTGACCATGTAATTGTGGCTCATTTCTGGGTTTTCTACTCTGTTCCATTGATCTCTGTGTCTGTTTTTGTGCCAGTACCATACTGTCTTGATCACTAAAGCTTTGTAATATAACTTGAAGTCTGGAATTGTGATTCCTCCAGCTTTGCTTTTCTGTTTTCAAGATTGCTTTGAGGGGCGCCTGGGTGGCTCAGTTGGTTAAGCGACTGCCTTCGGCTCAGGTCATGATCCCGGAGACCTGGGATCGAGTCCCACATCGGGCTCCCTGCTTGGCGGGAAGCCTGCTTCTCCCTCTCTCACTCCCCCTGCTTGTGTTCCCTCTCTGGCTGTGTTTCTCTCTGTCAAATAAATAAAATCCTAAAAAAAAAAAAAAAAATTAAGATTGCTTTGGCTATTAAGGAGTCTTTTTTTTTAATTAAATTATTTTTTTTGGATTATTAAAATTTAAATTCAATTGAGTAACATATGATGTATTATTAGTTTCAGAGGTACATGTCTGTGATTCAGTCTTATATAATACCCAGTGCTCATTACAACACATACCGTCCCCAATGTCCATCACCCAGTCACCCCATTCCTCCATAACCCTCCAGCAAACAAACCCTCAGTTTGTTTCCTAAGATTAGGAGTTTCTTATGGTTTGCCTCCCTCTTTGGTTTCATCTTGTTTCATTTTTCCTCTCTTAACCTGTGATCCTCTGTCTTGTTTCTTAAATTGCACATATCAGTGAGATCATAGATAATTGTCTTTCTCTAATTGACTTATTTTGCTTAGCATAATACCCTTTATTTCATCCACATAATTTCAAATGGCAAGATTTCATTTTTTGGTGGCTGTATAATATTTTATGATATATATGTACACACACACACACACACACACACACACACACACCATCTTCTTTATCCATTCATCTGTTGATGGACATCTGGGCTCTTTCTCTAGTTTGGCTATTGTGGACATTGTTGCTATAAATACTGGAGCTGCCCCTTTGAATCACTGCATTTGTATCTTTGGGGTAATTACTCAGTAGTGCAATTGCTGGGTTGTAGGGTAGCTCCTTTAGGTATAAGATTAGATTGTGTGTTTGAGACTTTTCTTCTTTAGGAAGGCTTGTATTGCTGCATCCAAAAGGTTTTGGATTGTTGTGTTTTCATATTCATTTGCTTCCATGTATTTTTAAAAATTTCTTATATAATTTCCTAATTAAACCATTCATTCTTTAGTAGGATGTTGTTTAACTTTCATGTATTTGTGATCTTTCCAATTTTTTTCTTGTGGTTGACTTCATGTTTCATAGCGTTGTAGTCTGAAAATATGCATGGTATGATCTCAGTCATCTTATACCTGTTAAAACCTGATTTGTGGCCCAGTATGTGATCTCCTCTGGAGAATGTTCCATGTGCACATGAAAAGGATGTTTATTCTGCTGTTTTAGGATGAAATTTTCTGAATATATCTGTTAAATCCATCAGGCCCAGTGTGTCAGTCGAAGCCATTTCTTTGTTGATCTTCTGTTTGGATGATTTGTCCATTGTTGTGAGTGGGCTGTTAAAGTCCTGTATTATTATTATGTTATGATTAATGAGTTTCTTTAAGTTTATTATTAATTGATTTATGTATTTAGCTGCTCTCAAGTTGGGGACATAAATATTTAAAATTGTTAGATCTTGTTTATTATGACATAGTGTCCTTGTTCATCTCTTGTTACAGACTTTGGTTTAAAATCTAGTTTGTCTGATATAAATATGGCTACTCCAGCTTTCTTTTGATGTCTACTAGAATGTAATGGTTCTCCACTCCCTCGCTTTCAATCTGGAGGTGTCAAGGTCTAAAACAGTTTCCTATAAGCAGCATATCAGTGGTCCTTTTTTTTTTTAAAATCCATCCTGATACCATATGTGTTTTGATTAGAGCATTTAGTCCATTTACATTCAGAGTAATTGTCAATATATATAAATGTAGTGCCGTTGTATTACCTGTAAAGTCACTGTGATAAGGTCCGGTGTCAACCGCCTCCGCAAAGAGAAACTGAGGATGCTCAGGATAATGCAATCACACCACGAGGTTTATTTCCAGCTAGGTGGGGTCCAAGCATCTGCCCCACGCAGCAGGTTTCAGCAAGGACCCTGAATGCAAGGCTCCAGGGGTTTATATGTATTTCCAACAGCAAGCATGAGCCACACAGTTCACAAGTCAACCCCGCATTCTTAGTTTGCATCTAAATACCTCCCTGGGACCCTCCCTGGATGGGAGATTAAGGGGTTTAACTGGTTGGGGAGGTCCGCCAACCTGGCTCTCCTTTGTTTTCCAGGGGCCATTTATCCAAAACACCTGGAGCTGTTTTTATGAGTAAATAGGATGGCGGCTTTGACTCCAAAACTGGACCTTACAACTGTTCCTATAGACTGCCTCTGTTCCTTTTTAGTCTTTGTTGCTTTTGATCTCCTTGCCACTCAAAGGGCATTTTGTTATGGACTTTTCTTTTTAAATAAAGACTATTGGTCTCTAGTTTCATTGTTATATGATATCTTTTCTGGTTTGTTATCAGGGTAACACTAGTTGCATAAAATGAGGTGAGACACTTCCCTTTCTCATATTTTCTGAAAGATTGTGTAGGCTTCATATTATTCATTTCTTAAATATTTGATAGAATCTATCAATGAGCCAGCTGGACATAGAATATTTTCTCTTTCTTTCTTTCTTTCTTTTTTCTTTCTTTCTTTCTTTCTTTCTTTCTTTCTTTCTTTCTTTCTTTCTTTCTTTCTTTCTTTCTTTCTTTCTTTCTTCTTTCTTTCTCTCTTTCTTCACTCCCTCCCTTCCTTCCTTCCTTCCTTCCAACCATTCTTCCTTTCTTCCTTCCTCTCTTCTTCCCTTCCTTTTTCTTTCTTTCCTTCCTCTCTTTCTTTCCCTCACTTCCTTTCCTTTTAAAAATATTAATCCATCCTTTTAGTGCTATTTTACTCGAAGAAACAATCGTCAATTAATACATTAGGTAACATATGTTTTCTCTGCTATTGTATATGTTTGTTTGCCTAAAGGGATGACTGCAAGCTATATGTCAGGCTTCACTTTAAAGAATTAGGTAGGTTGGGTCTTTTGATGTCTGTGCTTGGAGCCTCTTAGGACCTCTACTGATAAGATTATATCCAACATTTTTTATAGCCTTCCCCTGGGGATATTCTGGGCCACAGGTTCCTCTGGTCTGATTTATTCTTTAAAATTGCTAATCACTGGTTTCCTCACGGCTTTCTATCTTATTCTCAGCCTTCCCAATTTATTCCCTTTAATACCTCCACACCATCATTTCCATGAATATGGAGAGAGAGCGGGAGGCAAATATATATGCTCATTATATAATTTCTATTTATTTATTTATTTATTTATTTGTTTATTTATTTATTTATTTATTTGACAGAGAGAAACACAGCAAGAGAGGGAACACCAGCAGGGGGACTGAGAGAGGGAGAAGCAGGCTTCCCGCCGAGCAGGAAGCCTGATGTGAGGCTC
Organism: Spilogale gracilis; assembly: GCA_004023965.1. Lineage (NCBI taxonomy): Eukaryota > Metazoa > Chordata > Mammalia > Carnivora > Mephitidae > Spilogale > Spilogale gracilis. The sequence goes on along the minus strand of PITA01004647.1, from coordinate 58,864 downwards.
GATCCCAGGTCTCCAGGATCATGACCTGAGCTGAAGGCAGTCGCTTAACCAACTGAGCCACCCAGGCGCCCCGCATTATATAATTTTTAACTAGATGTCTTTTTTGGAAATTTTATGACAGTCACATTATTTTTAAAAAGGCAAATCAAGTTTTTACTGATTAAAATACACCCACTTCATCTCTATGGCTTAATATCTGTTGAAGGAGTAAATAATCATCTTGATATAAATCCCTTGGTAGTGAACAAAAGCCTAGAAATGATTCAGATTATTTCGGCACCATCTGGTAATTGGTTTTTATTTATTTCATTATAACTTTCTATGACATGCTGTAAAAATACAGATGGTTCCCAACTTAAGATGATTTGATGATTTGACTTGATTTTTTTGGCTTTACAATAGTGTGAAAGTGATATACACTCAGTAAAACTTTACTTTGAACTTTGATCTTTTCCTAGGCTAGTGATATATGTAGTATGATACCTTCTCATGATACTGGGCAGAAGCAGTGAACAACAGCTCCAAGTTAGCTGCATGGTGTTGGAGATAAATTGTCAATACACTTATAACATTCTGTTTGTTTACGTTCAGTACAGTAGCCAATAAATTATATGAGATATTCAACACATTTTTGTGAAATGGGCTTTGTATTAATTTTTCCCAATTATAGGCTAACATAAGTGCTTTGAGTATGTTTAAGGTGGGGCTAGGCTAGACTATAATGTTAGGTAAGTTAGGTGTTTTGAATGCATGTGATTTATACTATTTTCAACTATGGGTTTATTGGTACATAACCCCATTGTAAGTTGAGGGAGGTCTGTAGTCATTAACTTAAAAAAAATGGTTGGGCTCTACAGATAGAAGTAGTACCACAGATTCAGAATTATACTTTTGCTTTATGACTGAATTTGATTATATACATATAGTAGACAAAAAAGTTTATTGTTACATTTGTGACTAGATTGCCTATTTTTCTGATAGGTACAAGAGTAAACCTCAGGATGACTTTGAAGATCCCAGAGATATTCAAGCCATCAAGGAGGCTCAGTTATATATGGGAGACTTCAATCTGAAGACAGCCACAGACTATAAGATACCTGAGCACATGAGAGTAAATGCTGCCAAGAAGGAAGAGGAACTGGGACAACTAGACACCCTGGTACTTACCATACCTTTCATGACAATGAGAGGCACCTTGAGTTTTTAGTGGAATTTTTCTGAAATCATCAATTTCACTAGGTGGTCTCTAAGGATATATAGTCATAAAAAATTAAAATGGAAAAGATTTTCATGACTGTTTAGAATGCCTCCTTTTTACAAATGATGAAACAGGCCCATAGAGGACAAGAGATTTTTCCATGATTATTAGCTAATATGGCAGAATTAGTCTTCAAGTTAATTACTTGGCTCAACACATTTCATGGGTGAAAGTACTATATCTTGTAGACTTTGAATTTCTGAAATTCAAACATGTCTTTGTTGGATATAGTTTTTGGCTGCTATGGATTGCCAAAGGCTTAGGGAAAAGGCTGGCCATTGTTTAGCCTTTTTCTTTTTTTTAGGACTTACAAATTTTGTAGGTATCCGAGCTACCATTTTGAGAATTTGGTCCATGGTCACCTACTATGACCATGCAGATTGCACATCAGAAGGCATCACATTGAAAAGAGTGTCAGTCATACCACTCATATATTAGAATATTTTACATTTTTCTGACAAATGGAAGTAAAGTATCTTGAGTAAAGAGTCTTTTTCAATTTCACCAAAGATAGATATACCAGCAATACAAAGGATCCTGTTATGGCAAATCATATCCATAAATAAATTTTCATAGCTCATAGCTGTGTCTTTCTGTTTATACAGACTTTTTTTTTTTTTTAACATTTTCTTAGTGACCATTTAGATTGTTTTTCTAGCTGTTCAACTAAGGTAATTCTTGTTTCATTTATCATCTTCCATCCATCATCATAGAGAAATGATTTTTTGACTACAGTTTGCCAGTCATCCAACCTGAGATTTCATAATCCTGGCTAGAGATGATGAACAGCTATGATGTCTTAAACTACATCACACTGAAATCCATCTTATTAAAACAGTAGCATAAAATAATGTAGAGCACACTATTCTACAAGTCCGGTCAGAATTCTTTTCCCATCTCTGCCACTTAATAACCATATAAACTTTGCTGGCCTTGTAAATCTCCCTAAGCCTTGGTTATATTATCTGTAAAAGGGGTATTGATACCAATGAACAACAATAAGACCTATCTAGTCTACCTCATAAAGTCATTGTGAAGGTCACAGTCAATAAATGGTCATTATTATCATGGCTAAATTAAAAATCACTAAAGTATCAAGTTTTTTTGGAAATAGTATATTATATCTATCCCCTTCCCTATGGCCAGTGTTTAGGTATATGTGGTATTTGGAAAACTAAAAAGGAAGTGTCAGTGTGTAAAGAAGTTTCCTCAAAGAGGTGAGCCTTACAGTAGTCAGGCTGGATTAGATTTATTTTTTAAGCTTAATTCTCAGTCCTCTAGGTGCTTCAAAGTGGTCCCCATTCACATAGGTGCTGGATTTTGAGTTCACATCTTATTGCTTTAAAAGTTTATTCTTAAGTGTGTAAAACATCTCTGTTTTGTCACAGTGTTCTTGCTTCATAGGTAGTAATCATACAGGTAAGTTTTGTAAGAATGCCTGGAGAAGTGCCTTTTTTTAAATTTTTAAGTATAACATTCAGTGTTGTATTAGTTTCAGGTATACAGTATAACGACTCAGTACTCACCACAGTTAAGTGTTGTCATCATCTGTTACTAACCATTACTATAATCTTATTGATTATATTCCCTATGCTGTACTTTTCATCTCTGTGATTTATTTATTTTCTAGCTAGACGTTTGTACCTCTCAATCCCAATCGATTTCACTATCCCCCCACCCTACCTCTGGCAACCAGCAGTTCTCTGTATTTAAAAGTCTGTTTTTTTTATTTGTTCATCTTTGTTTTGGTTCTTAAATTCCACACGAGTGAAATCATATGGTATTTGTCTTTCTCTGAGTGATTTCACTCAGCATAAGAAACTCTAGGACCATCCATGTTGACACAAATGGTAAGATCTGATCCTTTTTATAGATGAATATTTCATTGTATGTATATACCACCTCTTCTTTATCCATTCATCTATGGATGGACATTTGGGTTGCTTCCATATCTTCACTATTGTAAATAATGTTGCAGTAAACATGTGGGTATATATATCTTTTCAAATTAGTGTTTTTGTTTTCTTCAGATAAATACCCGTAAGTGGTATTGTTGGATCATTTGGTAGTTCTGTTTTTAATTTTTTGTGGAACCTCCATGCCATTTTCCACAGTGGTTGTACCAATTTACATTCCCACCAATAGTACATGAGGATTTCTTTTTCTCCATATCCTTGCCAACACTTGTCATTTGTCTTTTTGATACTTGTCTTTGACAGGTATAAGGTGATATCTCATTGTAGTTTTGATTTGTGTTTTTCTGATGATTAGTGATAGTGAGCACCTTGTCATGTGTGTCGGCCATTTGTATGTCTTCTCTGGAAATGTCTATTCAGGCCCTCTGCCCATTTTTTAATTAGATTGTGGTTTTTTGCTGTTGAGTTACATAAGTTCCTTATGTATTTTGGATATTAACTCCTTATTGGTTATATAACTTGCAAATATTTTTGCCCATTCACTGGGTTGCCTCTTGATTTTTTTTACTTTTTCCTTTGTTTTGCAAAACCTTTTTATTTTGGTGTGGTCCCAACAGTCTAGTGTTGCTTTTGTTTCCCTTGTTTTAGGATACCTATCTAGAAAGATGTTTCTATGACTGACATCAAAGAAATTGTTGCCTGTGTTTTCTTTTAGGAATTTTATGGTTTCAAGTCTCACATAGGTCTCTAATCAATTTTGAGTTCATTTTTGTGTATGGTATAAGAAAGTGGTCTAGTTTCATTTCTTTGCATGTAGCTGTCCAATTTTTCCAGCACCATTTGTTGAAGAGACTGTATTTCCCCCATTGTATATTCCTGCCCTTTTTTTTTTTATAAACTACTTTTTTTTTTTTTTAAAGATTTTATTTATTTATTTGACAGAGAGAAACACACCCAGAGAGGAAACACAAGCAGGGGGAGTGAGAGAGAGAGAAGCAGGCTTCCTGCAGAGCAGGGAGCCCGATGTGGGACTTGATCCCAGGTCTCCAGGATCATGACCTGAGCCGAAGGCAGTTGCTTAACCAACTGAGCCACCCTGGCGCCCCCTTTTTTTTTTTTTTGTAGATTGACCGTATGAGTGTGGTTTTATTTCTGGGTTTTCAATTCTGCCTATTGATCTACATGTCTATTTTTTTACCAGTACCATAGTGTTTTGATTATCATAGCTTTGTGGTATATTGTGAAATCTGGGATTGTGATACCTCCAGTTTTGTTCTTTTTTTTTAAGACAGCTTTGGCTACTTGGGATCTTTTGTGGTTCCATATAATTTTTAGAATTATTTGTTGTAGTTCTGTGGAAAATGCTGTTGGTATTTTTTGGTAGGGCTTGCATTAGATTTGTAGATTGCTTTGGGTAGTATAGATATTTTTACTATTAATCCTTCCAATTCATGAGCATGGAATATCTTTCCATTTACTTGTGTCTTCTTCAAATTGTTTCATCAGTGTTTTATAGCTGTCAGAGTGCAGATCTTTCACTTCCTTGGTTAAGTTTATTCCTAAGTATTTTATTCTTGTTGGTACAATTGTAAATTGTTTTCTTAATTTCTCTCTCTGCTAGTTTGTTATTAATGTATAGAAATGCAACAAATTCCTCTATATTGATTTTGTATCATGCAGCTTTGCAGAATTAATTTACCAGTTCTAGTAGATTTTGATGGTCTCCTTAGATTTTTCCTATATATAGTATCCACTCATCTACAAATAGTGACAATTTTACTTCTTCCTTGGATGGAAGTTAATATAGATGCCTTTTATTTCTTTTTCTTGTCTGATTGCTATGGCTGGGACTTTTAGTACTATGTTGAATAAAAGTGGTGAAAGTGGGCCTCTCTGTCTTGTTACTGATCTCAGAGGGAAAGTTATCAGTTTTTCACCATTTAGTAATGATGTTAGCTGTGGATTCTTCATATAAGGCCTTTATTATGTTGAGGCATGTTCTCTCTAAACCTACTTTGTTGGGAGCTTCTTTTTTTTTTTTTTTAATTGTGAATGGATGTTGAATTTTGTCAGTTGTTTTTTCTGCATCTATTAGGATGATCATTTACTTATGTTGAACCACACATGCACCCCTGTAATAAATCCCACCTGATTGTGGTAAATAATTTTTTCAATATATTATTGATTGTGGTTTGCTAGTATCTTATTGATTTTTTGCATCTATGTTCATCATACAAATTGGCCTGTAGTGACTTTGGTTTCAGTGTCAGGGTAATGCTGGCCTTGTAGAATATACCTAGAAGCTTTCCTTCCTCTTATATTTTTTTAGAAGAGTTTGAAAAAAATAGGTGTTATTCTTCTTTAAATATTTGGTAAAATTCATCTGTGAGTCCTTCTGCTCTTGGACTTTTGTTTTTTTGGAAATTTTTTGATTGCTGATTTAATTTAATTGCTAATAATTAGTCTGTTCAGATTTCCTATTCCTTATTCAGCTTTAGAAATTTATATGCTTTGGGGCACCTGGGTGGCTCAGTTGGTTAAGCGACTGCCTTCGGCTCAGGTCATGATCCCGGAGATCCGGGATCGAGTCCCACATTGGGCTCCCTGCTCTGCGGGAGGCCTGCTTCTCCCTCTCTCACTCCCCCTGCTCGTGTTCCCTCTCTAGCTATGTTTCTCTCTGTCAAATAAATAAAAATCTTTAAAAAAAAATTTATATGCCTCTAGGAATTTATTACTTTCTTCTAGTTTGTCCAAATTGTTGGCATATAATTTTCCATAATATTCTCTTATAATCTCTTTGTATTTCTGTGAAGAAATTTGTACAACTGTGAAGTCAGTTGTCATTTCTCCTCCTTCATTTCTGATTTTTTTTTATTGAGTCCTCAACTTTTTTTTTCTGAATCTAGCTAAAGGTGTATCAATTTTGTCTTTTAAAAAACAGCTCCTTCTTTCATTAATCTTTTATTGTTTCTTTATTTGTCTCTATTTCATTTATTTCTGCTCTAATCTTTATTATTTCATTCCTTCTACTAGGTTTGAGCTTTTTTTAGTTCTTTTTCTAATTCCTTTGGTGTAAAATTAGGTAGTTTATTTGAGCTTCTTCTTGTTTCTTGAGTAAACCTGTATACTATAAACTCCCTTCTTAGAACTGCTTTTGTTGCATTCCAGAAATTTGGGGCTATTTTTTCATTTTTTTTCTGGCTCTGTGATTTCTCACTCAACTCATTCATTATTGAGTAACATGTTATTTAACCTCCATGTATTTGTGTTCTTTCCTTGCAATTTATTTTTACTTTCATACCACTGTGGTCAAAACAGATGCGTGATATGATTTCCATCTTTTTGAATTATTGAGACTTGTTTTGTGGCCTAACATGTGATCCATCCTGGAAAATAGACCATGTGCACTCGAAAAGAGTGTGTATTCCATTTTTAGATGGAATATTTTATATATATATCTATTAGGTCCATCTGGTCCTAATGTGTCTTTCAAAGCCACTGTTTCCTTGTTAATTTTTGTCTGGGTAATGTATCCATTGATGTAAATGGGATGTTAAAATCCCCTACTACTACAGTATTACTGTCAATTTGGAGAAGTGCCTTTGATCCTTTAAAAAAAAAAAAACCTGTATATTTATGCAAAGTAACTCTCAATAGCCTTTGGACCAGCTCATTGCCTAATTGTACAAGGATTAGGGTTGCTTTTGCCTATAGGCTCTGGTAAGAGCATTTTGGAAACAGCTGGTAATGAGGGAGCAATGGGCCAACATGGCTCCTGTGGCTTGAGGCAGGGGACATAGTTTGGCTTAGATAAATGGAGAAGGAACCAAGAAACTATCTTAGAATCCCTTGGTGTACATGATACAGAAATTCAAGATCATGACATTGCCTGCACAAGAAGTAATAGGAATAATATGGCCAAAATGCAGAACAAAAATAGGCTAAGCTTTAGTTTAGCCCTAAGTGGGCAACCCTAAATGTGGCTAAGCCAGTGGAATATAGTTTCCGTCAGGGATAGGCAGTTATATGTGTATGTTCCTCACTGAAGAATGACCTTCCCCTCTCTAGGTTCTGGCTGAGTACAAGCCTTAAGGAAGGACTTCCCCTCATTGGTCAGAAGGGAACAGCAAAACTCAGCCCTACAAACCAGCTGAGGGATACCAGAGATCACACCCACACTGTCTTCTTTTGGAGAAGCTAAATGGGAAACAACCTGAAAGCTAGAGAGAAGAGTAACTTAGTAGTGAATAGAAATGATCAGATAAATTTTTTTCTTGGATTGTTGCTAAGCATACCAGTCAAGGGACAAAAATCATATTTCAAACTCTCCTTTGTAAATGGGTTGTCATTTTGTTTTCTTCTGTTTTTATCAGGCCCATTCAAAGAAAAAGAACATGAACAAATGTATCCTCTCTCTTCGAGATCTTAAAGTGGCTGTCATTGAGGAAATACAGTGCCTAGTTCAAGAACTGAAGAGTATCCAGTCAACTCTTCATATATCCAAGCACATTCCTATTCCCCAAGTCCCCCAGATACACCCGGAAGAAGTTCCAGAAAAGAGATTTCAGTATGATGAGGAAACTCTCCTAAATTTTAAGCAACAGCAGATCAAGATTCAGGATGAAACGTCCTCCCAGCTGGAGCAGGGAGAGTCTGCAAGCTCAGGTGGAGGATTTCTCAGACACTCTTTTAGGAAGGACAGTGATTTGATGACAAGAGATTCATTGTCTAGATCATCAAAGGCATCAGCATTGTGTGTAGATACGGCAAAGTTATTGGAATTTGAAAAAGCAGATCCAATTGATATAGAGCTGGAGATTATGAAAAGGGACGAGATTAAACACTTGTACACACAGCAGTATTTAATCAACAGGGTAAGAGTGACACTGCCTTTTTCAAAGCTGAAATAGGGGAAAACAGGGAAGAACTAGATATACTTTCTTATTCATTGATTTAAATTTTCTCTACAGCAATTTTTCCCAAGTCTTGACTGGTCCACAACTCACTGAAGACTTAGCTTCCTCCCTATCTTCTGGCCTTCTGATAATTATCGTGCTCTGCCCCAAAACTTTAGAGCTTTTAAACATTTTGCTTTGGGCAAAGCTAAGGATTAAGGGCAAATCTATGTTCATTGGCATCTAACTGAAGTCTCACTAAAGGAGAAGTGATGGAGCAGCTTTCAGATGATGAATGGAATGTAATTTAAAAGCCTCCCAGAGAAAATGGGGCACCCTCTGCTTTTTACACCCTCCTCTTTCTCTAATGTGTGATTTGCCTCATCAGTGGGAGTGTTCTGGTGATGACTAGCTTCAAAAGTGTTCTGGAGCTGGAATGGCACCTATTTTTTATTTCTAGGAAACCAGACTAGGTTGGGATCAGTTGTACTAGAGGTGCTCTGAATCTGGAAGGAAAAGGACCTTTGCTGGATAGATGGCTCCTTGCTGCCAGTCGTGTAGAGTTCCCTTCCTCGGTGTCTGTCCCTGAGAAGGCACCCCCTAACACCTCCCCAAACGGATTCTTCACTCATTATCTCTACTTCATCCAGCCTTGCTTTCTCACTCTTCCTGCTTCTCCCCATTCCTATTCCCCACTCCCATCCTGAATTTTGTCTTTGCTTTTTCCTTTGCTTTCCTCCCACCTGCAATGATTTCCTTTCAAATGTGAGTCATCATGTAAGACTTAGCCCAGTTCCTAGGTAATGTGGACGGAAGAATCTTCCATCCACATTACCTAGTCTTCTTTTGTCTAAACTCCAGTTGCACCTCTAAGCAGCAACTCATGTTTTCCACTTCTCTTTCTTGCTATTTTATGTGTTAGTTTTTTTATTGAAGTATAACTAACATACAGTGTCCTATTAGTTTCCAGTGTGCAATATAATGATTCAGCAATTCTCTGCATCGCTCAATGCTCATATGTATTGTTTTGTCTTGCAAATTAGATTACACAGTTCTTGAGAGAAGGGTCACATATAATCATCTTTTCATTTTCCTGCAGTGTCTGGAGAATGCCAGGCACATAGTAGATATTAAGTAAAAATTTTGATTGATTTAATTGTAACTAATTTATTTATGGTATGAACTTAACACATTTATTGGACATTTTTTGTGCAGAAACAGTGCTAGTTAGGTAGCAGGGATGCAATAATACTCAAGCCAGATGTATTCTCTATCCTCATAAAGCTTACAGACTATCAGGTGAGTGAAAGCAAAACAAGTTTAATTTACAAATTTAAACACCTGTGCAGTACAGTTTCAGGATGGTATTACACTGAAAAAATACAGTCCTGCCTCGAAAGAAATTTAAAAATAATTCAGACTTGCGGAACAAACATTAAAGAGGAGCCCATTTAGTCTACAACTGTCCATAAGTAAAAGTTTAATTTTTTTCTCCTTTTTTTTTTTTTTTTTAAGCTCTCAAATTCTCTAGCAGGAGTTTCACTGTCCCAGACCCACAAATTTCTTCCTTTTCTTCAGCCACAGGCTGGGCCTTCATCATTACAGGTCTCTGACTGTTGAGACTTTCCCATCAGGCACAGCCTACCTAGTGAAAAACGTGGAATGGCTTGACTTGTACGTATTGTACTAGTTTTCTCAGGAGAACCAGCCACCAGGCCTCTCTCTGGATCTCTTCATTGCCTTAGTGGAGGGGGTGAAGGAGAAGCTGTGCCAAAATCAGAGCAGAACTAAACATTTAAAATCACTGGGATGGCTGGGGGAGAAGGTCTAGACCGGGACTTGGGATGCTTCGTTCTTATCCCAGCTCTGTCACAAATTAAATCACCTTTGAAATGTTTGGAAATTTTCAAAATAAGAAGTTGAAGGGAATACATAGTGCTTTTCCTGTATGAAAGGCAATGTAGAGACATTGTGGGGTGAAGTGGAGGCAGATAGAAACCCTATGCACAAGGAACTCCTGATTTCTGATTTAAACCATATAGTACAGCAAGAAGAGCAATCTCGACTGATGGCTAATCATGGTAAAGAAATAGCTGGAAGGACTATTGTTACAGAATCCCTACTGCTTAATAAATTTATGTAAATTTTATAATATTGATAAGTTGATTTCTAAGACTATACAAACATGCACATGTGAGTCCATATAATTCCTTCTCCATGATAACAGTATAATGAGAAAATGCTTTTACCTTAAAAAGTTAGGGTTGTTAGATAGTTTTAAAAGAACACTTACTTGTTCCTAACTTCTAACATACAGTCAAATCTTTTTCCACCTCAGATCAAAGAACTGATAGTTACTTTTGATGCAGAACTCCATCTCCTGAGGCATCAGAAACTGAAACTAGATATTCAGATGAAATTATCTGACCTTCATCATGTCACATTATTTCAAGAAATGCTTCTCCTCAAGAATTTTGAAAAACAGGAGAACATACTTCAAGAGCGTGTTAATTCATTAGACAAAGAAGAACAGGATATGCAGGTATGAATGGGCAGGAGAATGCTGGCTGGCTGTATCCTTAGTTATGGAAGGGACTTTCTTTCTTTCTTTCTTTCTTTCTTTCTTTCTTTCTTTCTTTCTTTCTTTCTTTCTTTCCTTCCTTCCTTCCTTCCTTCCTTCCTTCCTTTTCTCAATTTAATTTCCCGTTTTTCTGGTCCTCCTCTCTTGTCTTTTGCCCCCCTTTCCCCTCTCCCTGTTTGTTCTGCTTTTGGTATTCTTGGTCAAAGAGAAGTGAATCTGACTTTACAGTGAATTCGATCTAATCTTTTGTATGGGAAGGAAATAAGTTTTCAAAAGTGAGCCTTCTATTTAGTTTACAAATTTCAAAGTCTGTTTTTATTGCCATTTAGTGAACATATAATGTTGAGTTTTGATTATATGTATCCTTATGAACATACTTGGAAAAGAACTTGACTAGTTTCTCAGATATGATAGCTAGTTTCACCATAATGTATAATTGGAAAGTAAATTTCTTTGTTATGTTTATGTTAAATTTGATACCATCCAACTTTTGTCTTGGAGGAAGAAGGATTCCATCAAATAGATATTACATACTGAATAGTAACATCATTTTTAAGGTGTATCTGTTGCACTAAGAGATGAGGTGTCTTTTTGTTTTCGTTGTCACGTCGTCGTATGAAAAACATCTTTTTTCTTGAGGTCACAAATGTAAAAATAATAGCCGACATTAAAAATTTCACTTAATTTGCATTTTTTGAGGAAGTTAAACATTAGAAAACATATTATTTGATTCTGAACTTAACTGATTTTTACAAAATAATTATAAAATTTTAACCAAATAAATGGATTGCTCTGCAAGCATCAGAAACGTAAACTTCTATGGAGAAGGTTAAAAAAAGTTTGTGAACTGTAATTTTACATTGTAATGTACATTGTTCTCTGAACCTGATTTATCAGAAATACTTTCACTTTTTCCTATTTTTGTTCCTTAGTGGAAAATAAATGAAACTCTTAAGGAGATGGAAGAGAAAAAGAATGAAATTGCCAAGCTCCAGGACCAAGAAAAAGCACTCTATGCTGGTTTCCAAGCAGCTGTTGGAGAAAACAATAAATTTGCTAATTTCCTCATGAAGGTCCTAAAGAAGAGGATTAAGCGGGTGAAGAAAAAGGAGGTTGAAGGAGATGCAGGTTTGAACTTCTTTTTAACATACGATCCTATTTTTTTCTCATTAGCATGAAATAGAGAAATAACTAAGGACATATTTGATACCTTTTGTTCCTACAACATAGACAGAGATTCTGTGAGCTTAAAGGGGAGAGGATATAAACCTATAGGTCTCTAACCCTATGGAATTAATTTGTGTGTGTGTATGGTTTGAGACAGCTTAGGGTAGTTTCATGTAACAAGCACATCTTCCCTTGTGTTTGTTTGCTAACTGAAGGTAAAATATCTTTGGTAAAATATCTCTTCCTGTCTCTTGCCCATGTTTGAATAGGATTTTTTGCTTTTATCCTCTTGAGGTGTAAGCATCCTTTGTATAGTTTAAGCACTAGTCCTATGTCAGACAGTGCTTTGCAAATATTTTCTTGCATTGTGTAGCTTGTTTTTTTCATTCCCTTAACATCAAAAGGTTTTATTTTTGTTGAGGTCCAATTTATCAGGTGTTTTTTTTTGTTGTTTTTGTGTTTGCTATTTGTTTATTTGTTTATTTTTGGTTTTGGATTTTGCTTTGGCGTCAGAGTTTAAGAACTCCTTGCCTAGCTCAAGGACCCAAAGATTCTCTCCTATTTGTTTCTAAAAAGTTTTACAGTTTTACATTAAAGTCTGTAATCCATTTGGGCTTAATTTTTATTCAAGGTGTGAGACTTAGGTCAGGGTCTTTTTTTCCCTCCTGTGAGTGTCTAATTGCTCTAGCACAATTTCTTGCAAAAGCTGTCTTTCTCCTATTGAATTGCTTTTGATCTTTGTCAAAAACCACCAGAGCATATTTGTGTGGCTCTGTTTCTGGTGTTCTGTTCTGCAGATCTGTTTTGGTCTAGCTCCCCACAAAACTATAGTCTTGATTATGGAAGCCACTGAGTTCTGAAGTCAGGTCAACTAATTCCTCCCATTTTATTCTTCTTTCTCAGAATTATTTCGGCTATCCTATTTCCTTTATCTTTCTATATTTTTGAGTAATTTATTGTACCTATAAACAAACTTGTTGAAATTTTGACAATTGTGTTAAACTTTTATGTAAGTATGGGGAAAATCTATATCTTTTTTGAGTCTTCCAATGAGTGAATACAGTTGTATTTAGAGCTTTGATTTCTTTCATCAGAACTGGATCATTTTCAGCATATGGGTCAGGTTCATGTTTTGTTCAGTTTTTACCCCAGTATCTCCCTTTTTAAGTGACTTTATTTTTACTATTATTGTTCTTTTTTTTCAGACAGGGAGTGAGGAAGTCAGTGGGGAGGGACAGGGGGAGAGGGAAGGAGAGATTCTCAAGCAGACTCCTTGCGAGCACCAAGCCTGGTGTGGGGGCTTGATCTTACCATTCTGAGATCAAGACCTGAGCTGAAATCAAGAATTGGATGCTTAACCAACAGATCCACCCAGATGCCCCTTAAGTGATTTTTTTACTGCTTCTTTTTTTTTTTTTTTTTTTTTTTTTGGTGGTAGAAATATTTTATTAAAATCACTTAGTGGCATCTGGGTAGCTCAGTTAAGCATCTGCCATTGGCTTAGGTCATGATAGCAGGGTCCTGGGATCAAGTCCCACGTTGGGGTCCTTGCTCAGCAGGGCCTCTGCTTCTCTTTCTCCCTCTATCAAATAAATAAATAAAATCTTTTAAACAATCTTTTTTTTTTTAAGATTTTTTAATTTATTTGACAGAGAGAAATACAGCCAGAGAGGGAACACAAGCAGGGGGAGTGAGAGAGGGAAAAGCAGGCTTCCCGCCAAGCAGGGAGCCTGATGTGGGACTCGAACCCGGGTCTCCTGGATCATGACCTGAGCTGAAGGCAGTCGCTTAACCAACTGAGCCACCCAGGCGCCCCAAATCTTTTAAACAATCTTACACAAAATCCTAGAAAATGAAATAAGGTGCATACTAATAGTATACATTAGTACAATTTTATAGAGTTATTCCCCATGTTCACACTAGTATATAGAAATACAGGATTTTTTTAGATGTTGATCTCCTATATTGTGACCTCACTTATTAAATTTAGAAGTTTTTAATAGATTCCTTGGGAATTTCTATGTAGACAATAATTTTATCTACAAATAGGTTCAGTTTTATTTTGATTTTTTAAAAAAAAAACTTATTTATTTATTTATTTATTTGACAGAAACACAGCTAGAGAGGGAACACAAGCAGGGTAAGTGGGAGAGGAAGAGGCAGGCTTCCCATGGAGCAGGGAGCCCAGTGTGCGACTCAATCCTGGGACTCTGGGTTCATGACCTGAGCCGAAGACAGTTGCTTAATCAACTGAGCCACTCAGGCACCTCTTTATTTCTGATCTTTATGACAATTTCCTCTTAATACCTTATTGTACTGTTTAGAACATCCAGTACTACATGGAAATAGAGTGCTGAGAGCGGACATCCATACCTTATTCACAATCTTAGTCAGAAAGCATTTAATTGTTCACCATTAAGTATGCTATCTGTAGGTATTTTGTAGACAGTCTGTCAAGATGATGAAGTTCCCCTCTATTCCTAGTTTTTAAAGTTTTTATCATGAATGGCTGTTGAATTTTGTCAGATGTTTTTCTGCAGCGGTCGGTGATTGTTTTTCTTCTTAAGCCAATTAATATGGTGGATTACATTGAATCAGACTTACACCCTTGAAATACCACCCTCCTCCACTGTGGTGTATAATTCTTTTTATATATTGGTGAATTGTATTTGCAAATATTTTTATTAAGAAATTTTGTGCCTAGGGGCACCTGACTGGCTTGGTTGACAGAGCATGCAACTCCTGCTCCTGGTGTTCTGAGTTAAAGCCCCATGTTGGGTGTAAAGCTTACTAAAAAAGAAAAGAAAGAAAAGAAGAATTTGTGTCCATATATTCATGAGGATCATTGGTGTTTAGCTTGCTTTTTTGTACTATCTGTCCGGTTTTAGTATCAGGATAATAATAGCTTCACAGCATGAATTAGGAGGTCCTTGATTTTCTTGAAGATAATGTGTATGGTAGTTCCCTTTAAATGTTTAGTAGTGTTCTCCAGTGAAACAATTTGGACCTGTGGATTTCTTCAGGGGAATTTTAAAATCACAAACTCAAAGGTTTTTAATAAAGAGTTTTAGATTATCTATTTCATATTGGGTGACTAGTTGTAATTTATATTTCCATGTGTATGAAATCGGTCTATTTCATATGAGTTGCCAAATTTATGTGTGTGGGATATTTATTGCATATCCCTGTTATCTTTTATTTTATTTTACTTTATTTATTTGACAGAGATCACACAGAG
This sequence comes from Spilogale gracilis, assembly GCA_004023965.1. Taxonomy (NCBI): domain Eukaryota; kingdom Metazoa; phylum Chordata; class Mammalia; order Carnivora; family Mephitidae; genus Spilogale; species Spilogale gracilis. Next base: position 43,809 of record PITA01004647.1, on the reverse strand, counting down.
AGGCAGGCAGAGAGAGAGGAGGAAGCAGGCTTCCTGCTCAGCAGAGAGCCAGATGCGGACCTCCATCCCAGGACCCTGAGATCTTGACCTGAGTGCAAGGCAGAGGCTTTAACCCACTGAGCCACCCAGGCACCCTCCCTATTATCTTTTTAATATCTGTAAGGTCTATAGTATTAGCTGCTGCATTCTTGATATTGGTAACTTTTTTCTTATTTCCCCATTTTTTTTTAGACTTGCTAGAGGTTTATCAATTTGATCTTTTTGAGAACAAATTGAATACATTCAGATAACTTTGGATAGATAACTTTTTAAAGATTGTTTTTCTCCTTTAAATTTTATTGATTTCTGCCCTTATCTTTACTACTACCTTCTTCTGCTACATTTGGATTTATTCTGTACGTCTGTTTTTAGGTTTTGTGGTGAATGAATTATTGGCTTGAGACTTTTCCTTGTTTCTAATTTAGTGCTATAATTTCCCTCTTAACACTGCTTTAGCAGCATTCTACAAATTTTGGTAAGTTGCATTTTCAATTTCACTCATGTCACTGCAGTTTTAAAATTTACATTGATCTTTCCTCTGGGGCCCATGGATCATACAGAAGTGTGTTGTTTGGGTCCAAGTGCTTTGAGATTTTCGTGGGATCTTTCTGTTACTGATTCCTGGTTTGATTCCTGGTTTGTGTCTCTGACCACATTCTGCATGATTTCGGTTCTTTCATAGTTGTTGAAATTTGTTCGATGGTCTAGCATATGGTATGTCTTGGTCTATATTCTGTGGATACTTGCAAAGAATGTATATTCTGCTGTTTGAATATATATTCTGCTGTTTGGGGTTAAGTCTTCTATTACTGTCAATTGGATCCTGTTGGTTAATGAGGCTATGCAGGTTTTCTAAGGTAGTCTTGCTGATTTTCTGTATAGTTCCAATCAAATGTTGAGAGAAGGCATGTTGAAGTCTCCAAATATAGTCATGGATTTATCTCTTTCTCCTTTCATTTCTGTCAGTATTTGCTTTCATATTTCATAGCCTTGTTTTATGCATGCACATTCAGGATTCTTATATCTTCTTGATAGATGGACACTTTTATCATTATGTAAGGTCTTTCTCTGTCCAGAGTGATTTTCTTTGCTCTGAAGTCTACTTTATTTGATGTTAATATAGCCAGTTCTATTTGGCTCTGATTAATATTTTCATGATATTTCTTTCACTTCCTTTACTTTCAATTTGACTGTTATATTAGAAGTAAATTTCTAGTACACAGCACATGGTGAATGTTTTTTATTATTTGTCTTTTAATTGGTGTACTTAAGCCATTTACATTTAATATATTTGGGCTTAAGTTCTGCCATTTATTTTCCTTTATTCTCTCTGCTTTCTCACTTCTACATTTTCCTACCTTCCTGTGGGTTACTTGAACATTTTTTAGAATTCCATTTTAGTTTTCTCTAGTTTTTTGAGTATATCTCTTTGCATAACTTTTTTAGTACTTGCTTCATAAATTATATTATATGTACATAATTTATTTCAGATGACCAGTGTTAGCATTTTACCAGTTTAAGTCAAGTGTAGAATCCTTGTCTGTCTTTATATCCCTTTATCTCTTCCCCTTATAATATAATTGTCTTGAACAGTTCCTCTACATACACCTAGAACCCCATCATTTTTGCTTCAACCACCAAATATAATTTAAACATTCAAAAGGAGGATTTTTTAACCTATATATATATTTTTATATTTACCTATATTTTTGCTTACCATGTTAATTTTTCCTTGATGATGTTCCAGAGTTTCTTTTTTAAAAAAATATTTTATTTATTTATTTGAGAGAGAGAGAGAGAGAGAGAGAGAGAGAGAGAGAACGAGAGGGGAGAAGATCAGAGGGAGAAGCAGACTCCCTGTGGAGCTAGAAGCCTGATGAGGGACTCCATCCCGGGACTCCAGGATCATGACCTGAGCCGAAGACAGTGTCTTAACCAACTGAGCTACCCAGGCGCCCTCAGAGTTCCTTTTTAAAAAAATTATTTCCCTTCTGTTTAGAGAATTTCCTTTATCCATTCCTTTAGAATAGGTATACTAGTGGCAAGTTTTCTTATTTTCCCTTAATCTGAAAATGTCTTGATTTCTTCTCTATTTCAGAAAGACATTTTCACTGGATATAGGATTCTAGGTTGACTTTTTCTTTCTTTCAGCATTTAAAAAATAATGTGCTACTTCTTTCTAGCCTCCATGGATTCTGATAAGGAATTCTCTGATATTCAAATTGTTCATCCCCCCAAAGTGAACTACCACTTCTCTCACAGCCTTTAATACTTTTTGTCTTTAGTTTCTAGACATTTGGCTATGATGTGTTTTGCTGTAGATTCTTTGGGTTCATACCAATGAAGATTCACTCCTTTAATCTGTTGGCTTATGTCTTTTGCCAAATTTGAGAAGTTTTCAGTCATTATTTCTTCAAGTGCTTTTAAGAACCTCCTCTTTCTTCACTCCTTTTGGCACTCATGTCATAAAGTTTTGACCTTTCATTAAAGTCCCATAGGTCCCTGAGGCTCTGAGGTTTGGGGTTTGTTTTTCAGTTTTCTTTCTCTTTTTCAAACTGGATAATTTCTACTGTTCTGTCCTTATGTTTACAGATGTTCTCCTTTGTTCCCCTCTGTTCCTCTCTGTTCTGCTGTCAAGCTCATCTACTGAGTTTATCTAGCTGAGTATTTTCAATTCTAACATTTCCATTTATTTCTTTGTATCTTTTTTTTCCTTATACTTTTTGTTTCTTTGAATGGGCTTTGTATTTTTCATTTGCTTAAAGTGTTCGTAATTGGTCATTGAAACATTTTTATCATTGCTGTTTTAAATACTTTGTTAGATAATCGTAACATTTCTGCCATCTCAGTGTTCACATTTACTCATTGTCTTTTCTCATTCAGCTGGAGATCTTCCTGGTTCTCGCTACAATGAGTGACTTTCAGATGAAACCTAGAAATTTCAATATTATAACACTCTGTATATAACTCTATATCTTATTTAAATGTCATGTTTTTCTTGGCTTTTTCTAATATTGCTCTTCCAGAGAAAGGAGTGGGTGCCTATTCCTTATTTCTAGGTGGAGGTACTCAACCTTCACTGTGACTCAAAGGAAGGAGGATCTCCTTGTTCTGGAGTTCCGGTTCCCCATGTAGTCTCTACTGACAACTAGTGGAGATGACCTTGGTACCTCTGGGTAATGGTGGAAGTCCTCACTTTCCAGATGGTTCCTCTCCTCCCCCTCCTTTTCTTTCTTCCTCCTCCTTCTTCTTTTTCCTCCTCCCCCTCCTCCTCCCTTCCTTCTTCTTTCTTCTTCTTTCTTCCTCCCTCTCTTCCTCTTCCTTCTTTCTCCTCCTCCCCCTCTCCCTCCTTCTCCCCTCCTTCTCCTCCTACTCCTCTTCCTCCCTTTCTGTCCCCCCTCCTCCTCCTTCTTTCTTCTTTCTTCTTCTTCTTTCTTCCTTCTTCTTTCTCTTTCTCCTTCTGCTCCTCCTCCTCCTCCTCCTTTTTTTTCTATTAGGGTTCTTCTGATATGACCTCTGTGGGAAGAGGGAGTAAGTCTTGTTATTGCCAGGTGAAAGAAATCCAGGCTACCCATGTGGTCTCCACAGACATCTTGGTGGGGTATGGGGGCAAGGCTGGTTACCAGCCAGCAGGGACAAATGTCCTGGTTCCCTGCTTGGCCTTCTCTGACACTATCCAGGGTGATGAGAATGTTGGGTGCCTCATTGCAGCTTTGTAAGTGTGGATGTCTAGGTTCCCCACTTGACCTTGGCTGATAGGGGTGGGAGTGGGACCACATTTTTTTTTCCTGTGGTGTTTGGTTAAGATATTGTCCAAAAGTTTTGTCTTGTTAGACCACCTCTTTCTTGACCATTTGACTGTAGAGGGTAGGCTCTGGTTGGTCCACCTACTGGTGTTTCCAGGTTGCTGACTTATTCATTTCTAAGTCTGAGATCTAGGAGGCAAAAAGAAGGCCCAAAAATTCACTACAGTATTGTTCCTCAGCTTCTGAGTTTCATACTTGGTCTGTTTTCTTTACTTTTTTCAGAATCTTATGTTTATTCTACATATAATATCCAGGTGTTAGCTATATTTTGCAGGCAGGATAAGAAAAAATAAATCTAATTTGTCTTCCCAAAAGCAGAAATCTATGTAGGAATTTTAAAGTCTAATTTTGAACATTGGAGATTTATTTCATAAGGTGGTACAGACCACTTAAAGTAATTTTGAGAGATCTTAAATTTAAGAAATCTTCTGAAGAGTATGAACTCCATCTCTTCTTTCTAATTTGATGTCCCATAAAATTGAAACTGAGATTTAGTTTAACACAAGAACTTCTCTACTTATTAATAATGCCTTCTTTATTTAGATGAAGATGAAGAAAGTGATGAATCAAGTGAAGAAGAATCTAGCTTAGAGAGTGGTGAAGATGAGTCTGGATCTGATGATGAGGTTTTTGATGATTCTATTTGCCCAACAAGTAAGTTGGATAAAACCATATGTTCTCGATGGAGTGTGAATATGGACTGATAATATCAAGGAGATCCTTTTTTGGTTTTCTCAGTTGTCTCATAATAAAATTTGAGGGAAGTATGGTTGAAGTTGTATGAAGTAGTCTAACTAATACTTTTATTTGGCTTTCTGGATGATTTCTTTTCTTTTCCTGTAGGGAGACATTTATGAATGACAAATAATTTATAGATAACTTATAGTTGGTTCAGAATCAAATTATCCAGTAATAACAGATTGCAGTGTGTGTGTGTGTGTATGATATATATATATATATATATATATATATATATATATATATATATATATATAACAAAGCTTTCTCTTTTTGACAAACCTGTTCAATTTTTCATATTTAAAATCCATTTTGTGAGGGCACTTTGTGCCAGTTTCCTGGAGATGTTTAACAATTTATATTCACTTTTTTCACTGGTAAAACCAGTCTAAAGCAGCCAGACCAAATTGTTAAAGTCTCAGTAGATGAATAGTCCAGTACAGAAAAAACAACTTTTTGGTATGAAATTTATTTTTGTAGCCACTTTATATAGATTTTAAATCAAATTTTAAAGCTTCATCTTAAATAAAATTTAAGTCCTGTTTTAGTGTTGTAAACAAGAGTCCTCCTAAAATCATAAGTACAGCTGAAATAGAGCTCGGAAGATTATAATGCAGCTTGACAGCAGGGCCCCTATAAACAGTCTTCGTTGACAGCAGGATTAAATGGCCTGAAAAAGTCTCACAGATAGTTTGGTGGGGGAACTAGGGCTAGAACTCATGTTTCTAAATTCCAGAACTTCCAAGAGTTCTAAAATAAACTCTTATTTTCACATTCTTTATCTATTTCTTGGTGGACTGTGGTGTGATATAGTGGAAATTAATACAGAGATACTGTACCTGAGTCTCACTGGGTCACGTGTCAGCTGCATGACTTCTCTGAGACTTTGGGTCCTCACCTATAAAATAGAAACAACAATTTCCACCTTTCAAGGGCCTAGGAGACTTGAGAGAGAGATAATGTACATAAAAGGCCTAAACAGAAAGCCTGACTGACAATATTGCTAAGAACGTCAATGCTAGTATTAGAATTACTATCAAGATTACTTATATTATTAATAATTCCCACCTGGAACCGTAGAGCCCAAAGTGGAATAAAAGTGTGCTAGAGTGGACCACAAATGGTCATTATTAATTCTGAAGCTCCAAAGTCCACACTTTTAATATCAGTACGTTCCATAACAATGGGGCTTCTTTTAATTTTGACTGTCTTTTCAGATTGTGATGTGGGTCTTTTTGAATTGGCCCTTCAACTTCGAGAGAAAAGGCTGGACATTGAGGAGGCCTTAGTTGAAGAAAAGAAAATAATCGATAACCTCAGAAAGGAACATGATACACTGTCCAAAAAAGTATGGTGGTGTGCTTACTTACTTATCCTCTCCCAATGTGCTAGCCACTCTCCCAGCCACTGTACTGCTGGTTCATAGAAATGACATGAGTTAGGCCTTCTCCTCATAGAAACATTTTATTTATTTATTTATTTTTAAAAAGATGTTATTTATTTGTCAGAAAGAGAGTGCATGGGGGAAGGGTAGCAGCGGGCAGAGGGAGAAGCTGACTCCCTGCTGAACAGAGAGCCCAATCCCAGGACCCTGGGATCATGACCTGAGCTGAAAGCAGACACTTAACTGACTGAACTACCCAGGTGTCACTAAACATTTTCAGTGTTATATTTCAAGTTTTTCTTCTTCAAGCACAGTTGTGGTGGGGGCTGTTGGTTCTTCTGAAGATTGGCCTTCCTTTAGCTAAATCATTGATCTCCAAACTTTTTTATTACGTACTTCTTTTTTTTTTTTTAAGATTGTATTTATTTGACAGACAGAAATACAGCCAGAGAGGGAGCATAAGCAGGGGGGGTGAGAGAGGGAGAAGCAGGCTTCCCACTGAGCGGGGAGCCAGATGTGGGACTCCATCCCGGGTCTCCGGGATCATGACCTGAGCCGAAGCCAGTTACTTAACCAACTGAGCCACCCAGGCGCCCCTACGTACTCCTATAAGTAAAAAAAAAAAAAAAAATCATATATAATACATGTATATTTATTTACAAATTATGCTCACAAACTATTATACTAATATATTTTGTGTATTACGAAACATTCACAAAAACAGAAATGAAAAAGAGTAAGATAAAAATAAATAGAAGTAGAAATTGATCTTTTCTTTCTGTGCCCTAGTAGATCACTTTTTTGACCCTCTGGGGGATGGGCATCCCATGTGGGGACCCTAAAGCTAAACTTCCAGTATAATTGTGTTTATGGATTTGATTTCTGCCTTATTTGCTCATTTTCTCCCTTAGATACTCTTTCCTAGGGCAACATTACTTAATTCATATTACCAAACATATATTTGTGTGTGTATGAGTAAAGCAATAGAAGTTTATTAAGTGAAGATACAGAAAAAGCTCTTGAGAGTGAGGGGGTCCCAACAGGGTGGCCACTGAGGACCTTTAGGGTTGGTCTTTTATAGAAAACTAACAGGGGAACTTAAATCCTTTTAACATCTCTATTGATATCACCCGTTGAGCGCATACTAGTGATAACATCTTCAATGGTTTAATTCCTTTTTAGGGTGTGGTTATTCTTTGTTGGTCATAGATGATTATCATAAAAAAGATACCCATCCCCCACACCTAAGCAGGGTGATCTGATTTGTTCTCTTGTCTCTGGTTTCCCCACACCTTCATGTTTTGGGATTTCTGTGAGCCTGATCACATAGCCCCCTAGCTATTTCTCCCTCCTTGGCCCTGCCTGTCTTCCACTCATTCTTCTAGGGAATAGGAACCCTAACCCTAGGGAATGGGATGAGAACTGCTCTGGCTGCTTCCTGCTGAAATGGGGCGATGGGCTATGTGGCGTTAGAATCTCTCCAGGGGTGGGTCCAGGGGCTCTAGGGGGTCATGACAGGCAGCAAATGGTACATGCATCAGCACATGCAAAAGGATGAACATGAAACAAGTATTAGGCCCAAAATTATGATCACATCCCTTAGATAAGATCCCCAATTACCAATTTTGTCAAATAAATCATTGGATATCTTGGTCTTATTTAATTGACCACAAATGTCCCCATTAGTTGGGACACCTTGCAGGAGTTAACTGTAATTTTAAACCAACACATGTAAGGAAAATTTCCATACCCCAAATGGTGTAGCAATAGTAGGCAGTCAGTAGTGGTGTGGTTCTGGGAAGTCCTTCTCTGACTTCATTTAATTCTTTGGCCAAGTGCATTGTGGCTGAAAAGTATCGCTTAGAGTTCATATTCACAAATATTTTTGATAGATTGCTTCTCCTCTTGCAAGTAGAAAATGATTTGGAAAACTCGCAAGTTTTTTAGATGAAGAACGTGCATCATGAGTACTGTAGTTAGTAGTTTTTTTGCTTTAAAGGGCTTTTTCCTTTTGTTTATTGAAGTCATAGATGGCCCAGTGAGACTCCCACCATCTTGACAAAGACATTCCATGCTGAGAGCTGCTTTTCATGCAGAAAATAAAAGGGAGGTGAGGACATCCTTCTGAACTCTTATTCATGAGACCTTGACTACTCTGGGGACATAGGAATGATTGAGAAAGTAGTGTGGATCACGACTTGACAGGGAGAAAATAATACACATTCCTGGGCTACAAAGTGGGATCATTCTTTAAATCACCGCCCAACAGACCAGGTCCTGCTCATCTCCCAAGATGTCTGCATTTATCACATTTCACACATGGGGCTTTCCACAGGTAAAAATTGTGGCAGCTAACCTGAATGTAGCAGAGGCGGCCGTGGAGGCTTACCAACGAGAGAAGCAGCAGCGGCTGAATGAATTGCTGGTCGTGATTCCACTCAAGCTCCACCAGGTGACGGGTCTGGAGATGATGCCCCACTCCATCTGAGCAGGAGAGCCACCACACCTGGGCTTTCCCAGAAAACATTCATGGGTCACTCGTGGGAAGAAGTGCAGCGCTTAGATGAGAATCCTACCTGAATAATGACACCCCCCCCTTTTCTTATCCATTCTCAGATTGTTGTGAAAGAGTCATAGCCAAACATATATATTTCCTGATGGCCCATTATCACTTCCAAAGTCCAATTAATTGTTTCAGGTCTGAGGAAATGAGGAGCCTAGGACTTAATTTTTTTTAATTTATTTTTTAGTTCATTTTCATTTTTTTTAGTAATCTCTGTACCCATCGTGAAGTTCAGACTCCCGACCCTGTAATTAAGAGTCACATGCTCTTACAACCGAGTCAACCAGGCACCCCGAGGAGCTTATGACTTAAGAATGGAGTGGCTTGGAAGTTGAAATCTTGGATCTTGTGCACATGTCCCTTTTCACACCATCTTCAAATAGACATGAACTAATGGTACAAGAATTATCATAATCTCTGCTTGTTAAGGAGGGAGGACAAGACAAAAGGAAAATGTCCTTTCTCTTTCTTCCCTCTTTGTTCATTTCCACACTCATTAGAATTACAGTTTATATTAAGGTGCAGAGATGCATTTCATACCCTATTTTTTCAGGTAAAGAGAGAAAGCTGTATTTTAGAAGGAAAAGCTTAGATCAGCCTCACATATATTTTGTGTAGCCTGACCCAGACTGGATTGGCTTTATGAAGCAATTTACCTAATACACCTGCCGTGAAATGTTTGTTCCATGGTTATGCAGCAGTTATCAGGCATGGTCTGGGGGAGATTTGCTGTCCCTACAGGAACATAATGCGGCTTACTATCTGAAGGCTATTCCAGCTTTTACCTTACGCAGTGGTGGTAATGACAGAGTTCGGAAGGCAATGACCTAAACAAGGGACAGAAACAAGGGACAGAAAAGGAAGTGCTTTCTATGATCTTACACTTAGTTTGATCTTGGTTTTGTTTTGGTTTTGACAGGTAGAACATGTGGTATTTGGAGAAATTCCTAATGATCTCTCCGGAACCTTGGTCTTTTCTAACCGTTCCTTGGGACGGCTGCAAGAACGAATCATACAGCTCCATGAGGAAAATTCCAAGCAGCAAAAACTTAACAAGGACTGCCGGGAGAGGCGCAAACAGCTTATCCGGGAAAAGAGAGAGATGGTGAAGACTATAAGCAGTGAGTAATTAAGCCTATGGGTTATCTAGTACTATCTTGATAAGAGAGGGAACTATTACGTGACCGCCTCCAACTTTGAAAACAGTAAGTAATCACAGAATCAGAACCACTGAGAGTGAAGAAACATTATCTTGTCTTCCTAGCCACCACCTCTCCTGAGACTACTGAGTGGTCTTGGTTTAAAAGAATAAATCCTTTATCATAGAAACTACTTCTCTTAAGTTTAAAAGGTTTTATGCATGATGAAATATAGAGTAACATAACCCCCATATTAGCCACCAAGCTTGAGAAATCAAAACATGGCAGATGAAGCTAAAGCACCTCCTCCTCCTGATCCTGTTCCGCCAGCCCCTTCCCAGGGTCAACTGACCTGTGAGCACACGTGCAGATGTATGCATCCACACACAACATATGGAAGTACTTTGCGTGTTTTTAACTGGAATATTATTCATATCATTTTGCTTTATTAAACCAGTTTTTGAGAAGTATCCATACTGCTGTAATTTATTCATTTTAACTGCTATGACAGTATTCCATTGTAGGACTCTGAAAGAGTTTTATTTTTTCAGGCTTCTGTTGATGGGTACTTCAGGTATTTCTAATTTTTCATGATGAAAGAGCTATAGTAAACCTTCTTGGACACATCTCCCTGTGCATGGGAGAAGGGGATCCCCAGGACTAGGGTGTCTGGGTTGTAGGGGGCTGTTACGCATTTCTAGCAGGGCACTCCTGTAGGTTGCCAAGCTGCTCTCTAACATGGTTGTACCATTTTATCTCCAACCTCCCCAACTACCTGCCACTTCCCTGGCAGTGAGAATGACCCAAGCTCCATATTCTCGGGAACATTTGATGCTGTCAGACTTCAATATATTTGCCATCCTGGTGGATGTTAAATTGTATTTCATTGCGGTTTTTATTCATGTTTCCTGGATTCTGATGAGGTTAAACATCTTCATGTACATTTATTTGCCATTTGTGTTTCCTTTTCTATAACTTGCCTGTTATAAACCTTACCAATTTTTTACTTCTACTTCTTGTTTTCTTCCTGATTTTAGGGAGTTCTTTATGTTTTTTTTTTTTTTTTTTTTAAGATTTTATTTACTTGTTTGAGAGAGAGTGAGAGCACACACAAACAGGTGGAAAGGTAGAGGAAGAAGCAGACTCCCCTGCTAAGCAGGGAGCCTGATGTTTGACTTGATCCCAGGGTTCTGGGGTTGTGACCTGAGCTGAAGGCAGATGCCCAACTGACTGAGCCCCCCAGGCGCCCTATATTCTGTCTTGGAAGGCACTTCAAATTCCTTCTAGTTTGTGATTTGCCTTTTTACTTTGTTTAGTGTATTTTTTTGGATATAAACATTTACAATACTAATATAGTTAATTTTATCAATGTTTATGTTTTGTGTGTTGTGTCTGTATATGTCTTGGTTAAGAAATCCTTTCCTTTTTTGAGATCATAAAGGTATTTTATTCACAGTTTCCTCTATTAGTAGTGTTTTTCATATTTGCATTTTTAATCTATCTGGAGTTGTGGCAGATATTATAAGATGCACAGTATAAACCTTACTATCCTTTAAAATACATTTTGAATATTTGATATTTGGAACAGAAAGTGTAAGTTGTGAAGTTTCCACCTTTAAAAACAACAATATTGCCAATACCTTAGTATCTACTTTAATGCCACAGAACTATACAATTAAAAATGTTTAAAATGATACATTTTTATGTTATGTATTTTACCACAATTGAATAAAAAATATGTATTTTTTAATTTGAAAAAAAAAAAAAACGGGAAGCCTGCAGTGGTCAACTAGTCAAGCAATCTAAGGTGCCTGGATTTATACAGGCCAGTTTCCAGTGAGTACTGATGATTCTGCTTTCATGGGCGGCTGGATTATAAGATAAAAAAATATGCATTAAGACTGCATGTTTAAATAACACTGATTTGAGACACACAGTTTTGTCAGGTGTAAGTCTTGAGGTCCCTGTGCTTCTCATGTACTTCTCATTCCTCTGGCTTTGGTAGGCCACAAATATTGTTTATATTTGAAAGTACTATCCATCAAACCAAGGAATAAACTAGTATGAAAATAAGGAAAGAAGCTTGTTTCAGTTTGGGTTAACTCTCAGTTTGGGAAAATGTGTGAAGATGAAATGAAGTATGCAAATGTTCAGAGTGTTAATGGAAATAAAAGGGAATAGTTCCATGTGGTATATAAGTTTTATTCAGCAACTTGCAGTGCTTTTCCCCACCTGCCCCCACCCCCATTTTCTGAGAAGCAAGTTGTGAGTCTGGTTAAAGTTCTCCTGATTCTGAAGGTGGAACTAGGAGTGGGTTCCTTTTCTGTAAGCCAGAGAACAAAGGCTTAGCAGTGATGAGAAACACCACAGTTGGCTTGTTGCCTTCCTCCTTCCACAGACTCAGTGAACTAGAAGAGGAGCGTTTAGAACATGGTGGTGGGAAGTGGTAAGTTTACTTCATTCCAAGGAGAACACAGCTCTTGGCCATGGAGAAGGCATGTGGTAAATATTCCAGAAGGCTTTATGTTCCCTGTAAACACTAGTTGGCCTAATCAAATCAGGACAAGGGCATTAGGCTGACTCCACAGGGGGAATGGCAAGGACCAGAGTCCATGTCCTAGTACATGTGGCTGTCATGGGAGAGGGCACTGGCTGGAGAGAGTCTCAAGGGTCTTACTGAGGCCAAGCAGGCAGCCAGAGGCTAGCACATGTGTGCAAATAATCTAAGCATCATTTGGGTTTTGCATGACTGGTTATCATGGCTGCCCCATTGCACAAGTCCATGTGGACTGCCCTCACTAGATCACAAGTGAACAGCCCCTCCCGGATCATGCAAAATGGCGATCGTGCCAGTTATGTCATTATATTCAATCATAAGAATGACCCCAGATACAGACTTCCACCATGTAATACACCATTACAGAACTGTATCATCTTCTGATACCTTAGGGAAAGACTTGTTACAAGATTACATTTTCTTAGGGAGCTCAGACCCTACAGATGGAATTTTCCCCAGAAGTTCCAGTGTTCTCATGTTAAGGAAAGACAGTAAACAAAAGTAAGATGTATTATATTGCATGTTAGATGGAGATCACTGCTAAGGAGAAAAATTAAGAACTTACAGGAAATGAGAATGCTCAGGTCTGTAGGAGCCAGGAACAGTACTGGTAAGGTATGGTTTTCCCTGGTGAGAGGGATAAAGACCTGCTCTTTGTTACTCCCTCAGAACTGAATATATTGGAAATGAGCCTTACAACTTGTTTTCAGAAAATGGGCTAGGGGCACCTGGGTGGGTGGCTCAGTTGGTCAAACATCTGCCTTTGGCTCAGGTCATGTTCCCGGGGGTCCTGGGATCAAGTCCCGCATAGGGCTCCCTGCACAGTGGGGAGCCTGCTTCTCCTTCCCCCCATCACTTCCCCTGTTTATGCACTTTCTCTCTCTGTCAAAAAAAAAAAAAAAAATCTTAAAAAAAAAATAGGGTGGTGAGAGGGAGCCATGTGGCTATTTGGGGAAGAACATTACAGTCAGTGGGAACTGAGATGAGAGTGAGCCTAGAGTGTTTGAGACTCAGACTTTAATTTTTACTTGGAGTATGATGGGAACTTCCTCTAAGTGCCTGCTCTGTTCTCAACACTAGATGCTGTAGAGATCACTAATTAAAAACAAAACAAAACAAAAAAAAACAACTGAAGAGTTCCTTGTCCAGTTGGGGCCCTTGACAGTCTGAGGAGGGGCACAGCAGATGGTAGAAACAACTGGGGGAAAGTGGAGTCTACTTTACACAGGATTTTCAAGTAGATGAAAAGACACAACAGGATTGAGCATTTTAAGTGAGGAAAGGAGCAGGTGAAGAGTCACAGAGGAGAAGTCAACTGGTAACATAAAATCTTTTTTTTTTTTAAAGATTTTATTTATTTGACAGAGAGAAACACAGCCAGAGAAGGAACACAAGCAGGGGGAGTGAGAGAGGGAGAAGCAGGCCTCCCACCAAGCGGGGAGCCCGATGCGGGACTCAATTCCGGGTCTCCAGGATCATGACCTGAGCCAAATGCAGTCGCTCAACCAACTGAGCCACCCAGGCGCCCCAAGTAACATAAAATCTTTTACCACCTCTTGCAAAAGCTGTTCTTGGAATCTTGTTGCTACTGGTATTGTTCATTTAATAGCAATGGGGGCCACTGAACAAACTAAGACAGTGATGTCTTCTTTTAGAAATGGAAGAAACAGTCCATCAACTAATGATCAGCAAGTTTGGCCGTGTGATAGACCTAGAAGCCCTTCAGACACTTTCTGTGAACACAACGCTTGAAGAGTTAAAGATCAAAAAACTTCGAAAGGAGCTAATGAATGCAAAGGAAATGAAGGTGTGGGAGGTACGCAGAGAGGACAGGTGACCTACCTTGGCTGAACGTGGGTCAACGCAAGAAATGCTGTCAGTGGCTCCTGAGAAGCATCTGAGCAGCCAGAGATGAGTCTGTGGGCCCCCCTGGCTCCCCCATGATATTAAGCCTATCTCAGCATTCTGACCATTCACTTAGTTGAAGGGACCTGCCTGTCTTGGGGTGAAAGCACTAGCATAGATTTTTGGGGTCCTGGGTACATGGAAATATGACATAATGGAATGGACGATGACCAAGATTCTATTTTGAGGTTTACATTAGTGTAAAATAAGCGCTCTGACCGTATTAGAGATGGAACCGCTGTGCTCCAGGGATCTCCGTTGTAGCGCGCCCTATAGCTTTTTACATGCTGTTTGGACCTAGAAATTAGAAAATATCTCTAAGTGATAAATTCTACAACCAGGTATGAAATATTTCGCTGGTAGGGTCTTAGATGTTAATGCCTACATTGTTCCCTGAGCTGTGAAAGGAGGCAGTGCCCCCATTGTAGCCAGATTCAAAGATAGGAGCTTGTATAAAGATTTTATAAGCCCCCAAGTCCTAATGACTTCTCCAGTTTCCTGTCTTATCTCCTCAGTAGTTAGGGAAGGAAAAGAGGTTCCTAGTGTCATCTTGTCTTATCTTTGCTTATCCAAGGTTTTTCAAGGGAATGCTGGAGAGAATATGTACAATCTAAAATAATTTTTGGAGCAGTAAGAGAACAAAGAAAAGCCATTAGGAGATGTATGACCATTCAAGCTGGCTACTTGAGGATCTTAGGCCAAAACTGGGGAAAGAACAATATAGGAGAGTTTGCTGCTTAAATTAATATTCTTTCTTTTAAGTAATGAATAGCAGCACCCAGTATGCATAGTGATTTCATCCTTCAACAATGAAGTGACATCTGTGCCTATCTTTTCTACCTCCTTGTATCATTGAGCACACCTGCATTCCTCTTTTCTCTAATTAAACCAGAACCAATGCAGTTGGCTCTGGTTGCATTTTCATAGCGATTTCTGATTATATATTTTTTATATGTATATTTGCCAAATGGTTTTGATCAAATCTGAACACATATTTTTCTGTTTCCTCTCTTATTTACTTAACCCGTTTTACATCTTCCCGCCCTGGCAGGAAAAGATTGCTCAAGTGCGATGGGAGTTGATGATGAAGACTAAGGAACACACCAAAAAGCTTCATCAGATGAATGATTTATGTATTGAAAAGAAGAAACTTGACTCTCAGCTGAATACACTACAGAACCAGCAGGTATGTTCCTTTTCTTTAGATCCTTTATCAGAGTTGGGGAAGCTCTGTGAAGGTAGCTATTCACAAGAGTATTAAGGCTGGCATTTAAACAAACCTTGATCTTGGACCACTTCCAGTCCATCTGGGTCCCTGAGGACATGAAGTTGTACCTTCTTTATAGGTGAGCCTGAGGGACTAGCTTTACTGTATGCCTTTTAGGTGCCACGAGTTTACATATGTACTAATCTACGGAATTTGCCTTAGCCTTGGAGAGGTAAGGCTATTTAGGTACAAATGACACCAAAATAATCCCTAAATGTGTAACAAATACCCATTTACAATATTTGTTTATTTCATTTGATTTAATGTAGGTATCTTTAATTGTGGGATCTCATATTACTTTATTAAAACACTTGTTAATTTTTATGGCTTTCAACTTCTTCTTATATAATGTTTATTGAGCCTGACATAATACTTAATACATAGTATATGGTGGATAACTTATTTAATACAGGTTCACCTGATTCAAGATTCACTTAGATGAGGTGTCGTCTAGGAATCTAAGACATACGTGACATGTTTTAAAATATGTCTCATATTCTTACATAGTGTCTGCAAAAACTCCCATTATTTCCTTTGGTTTTCTTTGTTTTCTTTAAGCATCCTGGAAATGGTCTAAGCCAGGGGTTCTCAAAGTGTGGTCCCCTGAAAAACAGCATCAGCAGGGCGCCTGCGTGGCTCAGTTAAGTGTCCGCCTTTGGCTCAGATCATGATCCCGGAGTACCGGGTACGAGCCCTGCATCGGGCTCCCTGCGCGGCAGGAGGCCTGCTTCTCCCTCTCTCACTCCCTCTGCTTGTGTTCCCTCTCTGGCTGTGTTTCTCTCTGTCAAATAAATAAATAAAATCTTAAAAAAAAAAAAAGAAAAGAAAAAAAAAAGCATCAGCATCACCTGGAGAATTTCTTAGAAATGCAAATTCTCAGACCCCAGGCACAGATCTACTGAATCAGCAGCAGCTGGGTGAGTGGGAAGGGGGTCCCAGCCAGCTACATTAACAAGCCTTCCAGAAGATTCTGATGCAGGCTAGAGTTTAAGAATCACCTGTTTAAGCACAAGTCTAGAAGAAAGAATGAATAAGAGGATTTGGGAGGTTTATCACTGGCAATTTGGTATGAGAGGACAGTAGAAATCTGAGTATCGAGGGCCCTTATCGACTGAAGAATTTTCGAGTGAAGAATCAGGATAGTGTTCCAGAAGATTAATGCCAAAACACGATGTTCACAGAATAAGCAGTTATAAACACTTATTGACTTTATGTGCTTCGATAAGTCCAGATATATTGGAGAAAAGAGTCTGAGGAGTTTGAGTAGATCAGTTGAATGGGAAAAAAAATTAATGGTATATGTCTCTTTACATAGCACATCCCTACATATATATCTTTGCATAGATAATTTTTATGGTATTAAAATAATATATTGTCATGTATAGTCTCTTTACGTGGAGTATCTCATACTACTGTCAAAACACTATTTTCCAAAGTTCACAGTAGTTAAGTAACTACCTCAGAGGTAACACACGATGCTTAGTTTTACACCAAGGTCCGTCCACCTCCAAAGCTGACTCCATTGCTATTATTCTTCCAGCAATCTAGGCACGAATTGGGATGTAGATGGCAAGAACAAAAAAAGATCAGACATTTCAGAATAAGAGTAGCCAGACTTTGGATATGGCAAGGAAAATGAGGGAGAGATAAGGTGACTTTGAAGCGAGCACCTGGAGTGATGCCATGAGCCGAGGCCTGGGTTTAGCTACAAGTAGCCAAAAGCCCTGTGGAGAGTAGCTTAAACAAAAAGGGTTCATTTTCCTCACTTAACAAGACGCCTGGAGTTGATGACTGAGGGTTTTTGGCTTAGTGGGCCTGTGATGCCAGGGCCAATAGCTCTCTGTTTCTCTCAGTGATTCTTTGAGGCTCCCTTCAAAGGCACATGATGGCTCCTCAGGATGGTTACTACCTAAGTGTCCTCTTCTTCCCTTTAATGCGCATTCAGAGCTTACTGAGCCCGTGCTTACGCTCTACAGTGGTGAGGTCCATCTAGGTCTTAAAGGCACAGGATCTTGCAAGAAAGATCTCAAAAAGCAGTTAGGTTGAACCATATAAAATTGCCACTTTTTCAGCCTAAAAAAGAAGTCTCAGATATAAATTTTAATGGTTCAGTCTCAAAATCGCAATGATACATGGTGGATGTTCTGAAAGAACACAGAACAGGAAACCCTAACCTAGTCCACAGGACAAGGGCCTCCTAAAAGTGTTATCTGGAGCATAAGCAGGAGTTGGCTGGACAGGGAAAGGAATCAGATGAGGAAATAGAGATTTCCTTTTTGGGAAACAAAATATGGGCCATATAGAAAAAGGGGGTACCCTATCTTATATGATTCCAGTGCTGAGCTCTCTACAGTAGGAATGAAGGATAACTTGCTTAATGGGATTTGCATTTTAAGAGTTACTCATCAGGCCAGAAGGAAACTCTTCTAATGGTGGGATTTCAGTGGAAGAATTGAGTCTCCTTAAAATAAGGAGCAATGGGTATTTAAACTGACAGTAAGATAGGCACGCCTAACATAAGAATGGGGAATTTTTCACATTCCATGTGAAGCTTAAAGCAGGGAGGTGTTTTCTTTTAACAGGGCAATGCCTTCCAGGGCCCTCGGAAAGCAGACATTGTGGCAAGAGAGAAGGTCACTGAACTGATCCAGCTGCAGGCAGAAAAGATTTTGGCCTTAAAGGAAGAGATTGCTCTCTTACGAAAGAAAGGTGGTCTAATCCTCCCACCCATTCAGCCTCCACAAGAGAAGGAGATGAAGCCCATGGGCCTTTAAGTTTGTTTTTTTTTCTCAAATCCATCCAAGATTTCTGACATACAGCTTACCAGAAGTTCTGTTTCTTTGCTGGCTGCAATAGTCCTATTATTTTCAAGTGAATTTATTTAAAAGTAAGACCAGATCCAGTCGTAGAGTGTTAGTAACTTTTCTCCAATTTGGTTATCTTACAACGGACTCTGGCACCCAACATCTCCTTCCTATTGAACTGAGCCATTTTAGATCTGTGTGGACCCACTGGATTGAATATGAGTCTCAGAAGGCTGTATGTATCTCAAAACTGCATGAAATGATCTGCAATATATCTTGTTTTAGGAAATTTGTCTCGTGTATATGAATTTTTTAGCCATTGGCAGGAAAAACTAATACTCTGTGAGAAAGCTTGCTTTTTTCAGTCCTTGGACAATAAACTCTGATATTCAGTGTTTTCTGAGAGAACGAAAAACAAAAAGCACAAGCAATTCTGCCAACAGTATCTTCGAATGAGATGCAAATCAGAATTCTGACATTGTTAACTTCAGAGCGGTTATTTGAGGGCTCAGGATGCAGGAAATGGAGACAGCAGTTTGCTTTGGACTGGCAGGAAGCAGGAGACTCCCCAGCTTCCTGAATCACCCCTGGCTGCAGCAAACTCCTCAGCTCTGAATGGAGCAGAGGAGTATGTTTTGCAAAATGGTCAACAAGGTGGCTTCTCTCTGAAGGTGTTTGCAACTCTACCAGTATTCTAAGTCTTCCCGCAGTTTTTCATGTCCTCGGCATTTTCTTTTGGGTTCTAGTCATTTGCTGTTTTTGATGTTGATCCCCAAGCCTTGACAGGTTACATCAGAGACACTGTCTCTAACCATCACTTTTGATTGTGCTTAACATTTTAAATGAACTTATTGTCCTTTCGTTTGCAGGTAAGCAGTAATGGGAAGTCATGGCTGTACCCATTTAGGAATGATCTCCCTGCTATTTGGATCTCTGTTAGTAACAGAGCTTAGCACTTTAGATTCAGAGGTCTATGAGTCCATATATATGAATGAGCTTCTCTCCTGAGCTGTCCCAGAAGTTAGTCATGGAGAAGGAAAGGTGAGGAAGGAGATATTCCATCAATGTAGAAAGTGACCAGCAGCATCAGGTCTTCCTAAGCTGTGACTAGCCTGCTGACCTGTCTCCCCAGATTAGAGAGGACTTGCTCCCTTTCAAAGATTCTTTCTGTTCCTATTTAAGAAGATCTGAATAGTTTGCACCCATTAACTTAAATCTCTGGACAAGTAGCTTAGTCTCTATGGGAGACACCTGCTATCACTTTCTCGGCTACATGCCCTAAACTGTGTGTGGCCTTCAAGCATTTAAATAAATGTCCTAGTTGTAGCTCTGAAGGTTTTATTTCCTTATTGCGACAGGAAGTTCCCCCAAACATTGCTTAACACAACAGGCACTTATCTCACCGAGCGGGCTGCTTTGGGCTCAGAGTCTCTCACAAGGTGATGGTCAAGTTGGGAACTGGGGCCACAGCCATAGGAGGTTCAGCTGGAGCTGGAAGGGAACTTCCAGATGCACTCGCTTAGCTGCTTGGCAGGAGGCTTCCGTCCCTCGCTGGCTGGCTACCACAAGGAGCAACTGCCCACATAAAGGGCTTGGTCTCCGGGGAGACCCCGTTCCCGGGGTGGTGGTGAGAGCCCGGGCAAGTCACATGATCTTCCTGGGCCTCATTTTATTATCTGACAAATGAAGGATTTGGATAAGCTCTAAGTCTCTTTCCCACTCTGAAATTCTGTGATTCTAACAGCACCAAGAATGACTTTAGAGTCTATGAAGAGCCATGGCAAAGATCCCCTGGGTTTTTCAACTCTGTACAACCAATCAGGATTCCCCTCCCCCAAATGGAACTAGATTAAATTACCACTTAAATCCACGATAGTTAGGCCTTCATCCTGTAGGTCTGACAATATGGTTAATACTCAGTTTTGTTTTTGTTTTTGTTTTTAAGATTTTTTATTTGACAGAGAGAAACACAGCCAGAGAGGGAACACAAGCAGTGGGAGTGAGAGAGGGAGAAGCAGGCTTCCTGCCGAGCAGGGAGCCTGATGTGGGACTCGATCTCAGGTCTCTGGGATCATGACCTGAGCCGAAGGCAGTTGCTTAACCAACTGAGCCACCCAGGCGCCCCTCAGTTGTTTTTTTTATTTTGAATTGGACAAGACCTAGAGCTAGCTTTAGTTTCATTCCTACTTGATTCCAGACTTAGTCTTAAATCTGTACTTAGGTATAGTATCAGAGTCTTTGGGAAGTTCAGCTTTAGACAGGAGGCCAACTGGGGCTCCGCTTTGGCTGGGGAGAACTTTCCATTCACCCCTGCTTCCCCGATCAAACGGTCCTCTGCTTCTGGCTGTGTTTCAGAGAAAGCCACCTTACTTCTGAGAGTGAGGCCAAAATCTGTCCACAGTGAGTTACCTTTGGGTCAATTGCTAGCGTAACGTGGCTATTTTGAGTCATTAGTCCACAGTATCCTCAAACCCAACACCAGAAGAAAAAGCAGCTGCCGAGTGAAGCCCGTGGCGCAGTGGCTCACTGTTGCTGTCCTGTCCTGGGGACTGTCAAGACTGGGGAGGGCTTTGGGCCTGAGCTGGGCTCTGCACCCCCACTAGCGACCGCCGACTAGGTCTTACTCTTCCGTTGGTACATTATAAAGCGTTTGTCGGCTGAATCAGACTTATAACAGGGACTATAATGATTAATCTGAATCTAAAGAAATGGAAAATGCAATGAAATCGGGTATCTAAGCTGCTTCATTTTCTAGGCTAAAATTTAGAGGCCTGATTTCATCTTTTCCTGCAATTGGCTGAAGTAAATATGCATATTTATCTCATTTACTGTGCCTTAGAAGTGATTTTTCTTTTTCTTTTTTTTTTTTTGCAAGCAAGAACCATTCAATATTGTTATGGTTCCAGGGCTGTGCAGAAAGCAATTTTACATATCACTTCCATAAAGTTCACTAAAATTCACTTTGACAACTACCTGGGATCAAAAAGGAGAAAAAAAATTAAAATTTAAAGCCAATGGGCTAGGAAGTGAGTTACAGCCCAGCTCGGCGGGCGCTGGATTTGCTGAGTGAAGATTGAGGGTATTGGCCCTGTCCCACTCTTGGAAGAGATTTTTAGGCCCAGGGTACAGGGTCATGGCTGAAATTTCATCTTATTTCTTCTATCATTTCCATGTTCCTTACAGTCCTTCATTTTATTTCTTAAGATATTTTTAAATACAGCGTTTCTGAAGATCATGTCGCATCTCGCTGAAAACGCTTTTTCCAGTTTAGCTATAGACAGAAAAAGCATGCGACAAAGGTAAGTGCAGGCCCGGTGTCTCTTCTGGCCAGTAGAGGGTGCACTTGTCCGAGAATCTGGTTTCTCCCCAGGGTGACTATGGTGGGGTGAGTCTGGCGCCAGGACTCCTGACCAGATGGAGAGGCTCAGGCTGCTGAAGTCCAGCACACAGATTTCCCTGAGAAGGGCTGAGCGTTAGGGCTTTCCATGCAAAGCTTCAGCCTCCAGCTAGTGCCAGTTGCACCTATAAAGGTCAATCCTGTGGTTGCATGGACGTAAGTGATTCAACTCCTCTGGCGATGTTGGGCTATCTTTGCAGAGAAGGAAGGTGAATTTATCAGGTACCACACGTGCATGTGAAGCCTAGCATTTTAACGAAATGGCATTCTGGAGAAAATAGTCCATCTTCCATGCCTGCCTGTGTGACCAAGCCTCTAGCACAAGTCCATTCAGTTAGAGAACTGCAAGTCTGCTGCTTCACACTGTCTCCCTCTCGGGCTAAATAGTTACTAACACAGTACTTAAAAAGACAAAGAGCCATCATCTGCTACCTTTTCCAGCTCTCAAACTCTTGCGAGAGCTGAGATGTTACAAGTGGAGATTTTCTTCAAATACTCAAACCGAATCCTAACATCTAAAGAGGATGCTGACTCATACATGACTAAGTTGAAGGTTACAGGGAAGACTAAACATTTATTTAGAAGTTACAGTGTTTGTTTTTACAGATTATTGATCCTGGAAGGCTTGTTAATGCTCACAGGCCTATACACACCTTGGTCTGTGCTCATGAACATCTTCTGGAAGGCCTCCTGTAGTACCCAATGCCACCGTCTTCACAAGCATCTCCAGCCTGGGACCCTGGGCCCTTGCTTGTCCCTCACTGTCATCGCGGACAGCACGCCTAAGATTCTTCCTCTCAGCAGCTTCTCTGGGGACCTTGTGCGGCCTCCTGGGCAGTGGTGGAGGTGTTCGGTGAAGGGCTGCCTCCTTGGTCTGCGTTACTCTTGCCCAGTGCAATCCTGTTATGGGGGCTTCTTTGATTTCCCCCTCATACCTCAATGGGTAGGATTGTATGTGTCTCGCCAGAATTACAAAAACACATATACATTTATTTACAAGTGCATAAATATATAAATATGGCTATTATAGAAAAATAAATACCAATTTTCTCTCTTTTTAAAAACAATATATAGTCTTTCTGGAATATTGGTTTCTGCCTAAATTGTAGGAGGTGGTGTTTCAAAAGCTCCGTGCACCGGTGCGCTGGGGGCGAGCCGCACCCCAAGCTCCTGCCCGACGTAGGCTCCTGCAGGGTCCTGGGAACACCAGTCTCCTCTGCCCACTTGGCAGGAGTTGGGACTGTCTACCTCTTCAACTGGTACAAGGCCCAAGCAGCACTGGGGCCCTGAAGGGAGAGAAAAATGGGAAACGTTAAAATCCAGACTGACCAGGAACTGTTGCTCAGTGGTACTGGTCGGTCTCTGTGATGGGAGTTGGTGATACTAGCCATAAAAGAGAGGCAGAAACAGGTAACTGTGGCAAGGGCACTTCTAGTCTAAGGTCTCCGAGACATGCAGGGGGGTGGGCACTTGTTTACCTTGTCCCACCTGCACAGCACAGTGATAGAACCCCAGAGACACTCAAGCACTAAGCCTATACCCTGGGGCAGACGAAGCCAGCTGAGTCCATGAAAGCTGGAAGAAAGCCCTGTTCTTCCCAGATATAAGCTGCTAGTCTACCCCGCTGGTATGACTTCTCTGGCCATACTCATCCCACCTCAGACGGAATCCGGTTTTGATGATGCTGTGGTCTGGCTCTAGGAGGTGCGTGTCTTAGGATTTTATCTCCCAGAGAGAGTCTACGACCTGCATGTGAACGGACATTCATGCCATGGAAGCTAAGAAGCTTTAGCCAATTGTCCAAACCAGCCTGTGCCCCAACCAAGCATCCACTGGTTTCCAGGAGCTGGCATGGAGGACTGTGGGGAGGGCAGTGTGCACTGAGGGCCCCGAGCAAAGGCTCTGTGGAAGCAGAGTGAGGCTGATGATGTGAGAACTCGGCTGCTTAATGACTGGTATCATCTCATTCCTTAATTAAGAGACAAGACCGGACAAAGCAACATACTTGGGGTGATTAGACAAATGCCTATTGGTGTGATGAGCAGCAGCAGGAATTTATGAATGGTCTTAAAGGACCAAGACCAAAAGGGCTTCTTTTTCTGAAATGGAGATGTGTCCTTTTCTCAGCCTTTGAGGACACAGCTTGCCGTGTTGGAGCCAGACCCCGCTGGTTCACCCGCACAATCTCACTCCCTACCCCTCCCGTAGAAGAGCTGTCGGATGGCTCTTACCACCACCTTTGAGGACCATTTTCTAGGCCACTGCGGGGTTGTGGGCACCTACCTGATGTCATCCCCAGCCTGTGCAATTTCCCACCCAGCCCTGGCACCAACCTCGGTGAAAAAGAGGGTCCCAGGTTGCTTCCAGCCCAGGACTCTGGGGTGTGTTCCCCACGCCTGACCGGCCTGTGGCGTCTTGGTGGGGCTGAAGCAGCTGCTGAGCTGAGTCATCAGGCAGTGTATATAGGAAAGGGCCCTCGTCTGGGCTAGACCTGGGATCCCTGCGGGCACGAGACCAGACGGAGAAGTGAGGTGGAGGCAGAGTGGGCCTGTATGCCCACCTCCCTGGCCGCTTCCCTGTCTGAGGGCATCAGAGCTGGTCAGGGCTCAGACGGGGCAGGGACAGCTCCCCTTGAAACATTAAGAGTTGTCATACCGCCACTTTTGTGGGTAACTCTAGTCTATTTCCGTCTTATTCGTGTAAGTGCTGAGTGCACGGAAGGGTGTGCAGTCAGGTGTCTAGAGGCCTGTGGACAGAGCCAGCTGTTTTGTGGCTGCTGTGGCTGGCCAAGTGAGGGAAGGACTTCTGACAGGCCAACCCATGCCCCAAAGCAGAAAGGGCATTATAACTGTAAACACAACACCTCCTCAGGTTGTCAGATGTGCCCCCCTCCCTGACTCCCCCCTCCAGGGACTGAGATTGGGTTTGAGGAGCTAATGAGGAAGAAAGTTCTGAAGTGGAAGGCAGGGATGGAAGAGGCCTGGTTACCTGGGAATTTGGTGACTGGCCGGGTCATATCCAGGGCCAAGAATGGTCTGCTTTAGCAGGCTGCTGGTGTCATTTTGCTGCTCAAAAGAAAGAGTAACAAAAAGGTCACCTCGGAGCCCAGGTAGCTTTCCTGTTTGCTGTTCTGTTCAAAAGAACAAACTGGCCAGACCTGGTAGGCTAGGATTAGAGGATGGAAGGGAAAAAGCCCTAGGAGGCAGCCCAACTCTCCCGTGCTGGCCCGCACCCATGTGCCCACATTCCCAGGGTGACATTACCTGCTGAGGCACCCCTGGGCAGTGCTGCTGAGGTTTCATGCCTGGGTAGCCTATGGCAGGTGCAGGGCAGCCCCTGTTCATATGGATCCCACTGGCATAGGCCCGTCTACCAGTGCCATTGAGGTAGGGCTGCCCGCTGGCTTGGTGGCCTGGGAGTCCTCCCAGTGGTACCATGGTGTATTGGCAGGAGGAGGATAGAAGGGCACTTTGAGGAAAACCCAGGTCTGTGGTTTGTTCTGGAAGGACAGAAGGACAGAGGTATGCTTAGGCTAAGGAGGCCAGGGCAACCCCCAATACCATAGAAAGCTCAGAAAACTTCTGCCTACACAGGATAAAATGAGGTACGCAGGGAGCTGACAGTGCCCCAGGGATGTGACTATTCTCTCTCAGTCACCCACTTCTAACATCTAGACTCCTCCGCAGTGAGGAGAAGGATGAGATAGATACAGGGCACAGGTCTAGGGAAAAGAAGTGGTGAGCCAATATGAACGTGTGGTCAGAGCGGCAGCTTCAGACATGAAAAGGAGTTGGAGCCAGAGGAGTACCGAGTTTGCGATGCAGGGAGGACAGGCCACCTTCCACTGCCAAGGTCCATGAAGGGGCAGTGTGGGGGGGGGGGACACGACACCAGGCTTGGTGCACTTTAACCTTTTGGAGCCCTGTGGGGCACCCAGGAGCTTACTCTCTAGTGAGTGTGAAGCAGGGCGCCTCCTCCTCTCCCCAGGCTCCTTCCCTCAGGTGCTGGGGGTAGGGGTTACTCACTCACTTTGCTTAGACCAAGCCCTCCACAAACAGAAGGGGATGAAGGTGACAATGATGAGGACGATGGAGCCCAGGACAACCCCGACAATCAGGTAGGGCAGGTCGCTGGAGCGTGCCACCATGGCCCCCGTGCCCACCGGCCGCTCTGCGGTTTCAGGTGGTGGCAGCTGAGCTGGGGCCAGAGTCGGGGGTGGGGGCCGACCGGGCTGACCTGAAGACTTCCGAGCTGTAATTGTGGACAGAACTCACTTCAGCATCATTATCTGACATTTCCCTCACAACAAAAAACAGCACCAACCACAAACCCAGTTCCATGGCAGTGGGGAAATGCAGCCAGACTCACAAGGCAGTGCCTCAGAACTCTCTCTGAGATGAGTGTGGTGTCCAAGCTCAGCATGAAACTGGCCACTACTGGGAGATCTGGTACTGCTGAAGGGAACTGAGCCTTCTATTTCAGAATACAGCCTGACCCATCTGTGAGCCAAGCACTGGCGTCAGACTGGGTCTTCTGGGGAGAGAGGTATAGGGCTTTCCTCAGAGGAGAGCCAGTTCACTTCAGGAAGAAATTCTTTAAAAAAAAAAAAAAAGCTGGGAATGGCAGGGTTTACTAGTGGGTTTGCTCTTCCTGGGCAGGTAAGGGATGCAAAGCCCTGGGTGTGAGCCTGGCCACAGAGCAGGGAGGTGGAGGCAGGGGGGAGGACACTCTAGGCCGACAGTAACGGCAACTCCTCCTCTGGCTCGAGCTGGTAGCAGGCTGTGCCTGGCCTGTGAAACCCCCTCACTGTGTCTCCCTCTCGACTCTGACAGCACACCTGCTGATTTCCTGCTACCTCTCCGAGGGCTGCTACTCACCTTTTCCTGCCTTCTCCTCAGAATTGGGAGCCTCCTTGTCCCTCTCAGGCCACACTTTCTACACTCTGCCCTGTGTGCTGATGGCTGCCAAGCCTCTGTGCCCGGGCCCGCCCTTGCCAGGAGACTCCTTCTCTCAGGTCTTGGAAGGATCAGCCCCCGGAAGTGTCTGAGTGGTTTTCCGTTGTCCTTTCCTTTCTCCTGGCTCTGCTTCTCTTCTGGCTTCCCCATTTTGATAAACGGCAATGTAAACCACGTGCGCTTTCTGCTAGACACCTCACAGTTCACCCTGAACTCCCCTCACTCCTCCCCAGTCCTGAGGTGCTAGTGGTCCCTGGTCCTACGCAAATGTCCTCACAAGAGACTCCAAGTGGTCCCTTCCCTTTGCCTGTAATTCACAGCTGCTGCACTCTCCGCCAGCCCACACCAGTGAGCCCTCTCTACCTCATGGCCACAGGGTCTGCAATGATCCAGTGACCATGGACCACCCAGGCCCTTCCCTGGGCATTCCCTCTCTCGTCGTCGTCCTAGTTGCCATACCCTCCTGCTGCCTGGCACTATTTGCGGGCTGGCCCTATCCTCCAGGCCAGTCCCGCCTCCATCCAGCCTGCAGAGTCAAGCCTTCCAGCCCAGTGTGAGGCCTCTGCTCTTTGCCCCGGGCACTCTGTGTGTCACCTCCTGCAGGACTTCTGGCGGCGCAGTACCCACCCCTCCCTTCACTGCACAGGCTGGAAGCAGCAGGAAGTGCACATAGGAGGCACGCTGCATTTGCTGTTGAATAGGGATGGAAAGCAGTGCAAAGCTAGAGAGACAATGTTGCCAATGTCAGGAAAATGGATTCTGTTCCTGTTCCTTTGTGATCCTCTCCAGATTCTGTTCTTTGCAATAAACCCGCGTTATACATTTTGCATATTTACAAAATGGAGATGGTGATATCTATCCACTTGACCAATGTGCAAATAATACCACATTGTTTCAGTGCAGAGAAAGAGTCCAGGCTTGTCGTTAGATGAACTTGGCCCAAAGTGTGCTCCACCCCAGCTGGCCAAGGGAACTTGCTCAGTTTCTTTCCTACCTTATGGAGTTGTAGTTGAATTCAGTAAGCCAGCCAACATGAGCACCAAATGTTATAGGGCTGTAGTGACTCACAGAAAGTTCTGACCTTAAGGATGGGTTCTATTCCTTGAGTTCCTCATGTATGAGTTAATTCCCCAGTTTCTTGACGCCATCAAGAATGGCAATCCTATTCATACTTGAGGCCCAGGCAAATGAACAGAAGGGTTAACAATAACAAAGTTCAGGAGTCCTTAGAAAATAAGGAGTCTTCATGGGAAAGACCTACTAGCCTGCCACGTGGAACAGAGACTTGGCCCTAGCTGTCTAGAAATAGCAAGAGGAGAGCAGAACAGGGAGCCTGAAGAGAATCACCTTTGGTTTCACAGATCATCACGTTGCTGAACTCACTCTCCCCACCCTCATTGAAGCACTGCATCTTAATGTCGTAGGAGGTCTCTGGCTGCAGGTGGCTGATGGAGTGCCAGTATCGGTCCCCTGGAAAAACAGCAAGAAAGTCACATGGAATGCTATGCATCTGGTCTGCCTGGAACCAGTCACAGTCAGACTCGGACAGGGGTGTGTGTCTGGGCTGGTGCTGTGAAGGCAGCAGGGCACGCTGGGGTGGAGGAGCCGTGGAGGAAAGGAAGAATGTGGGTTTATAATCTTGATGAGCCCAGGTGTGGCATGGGTCCATGACGTGTGCACAGATGCTGTGTGTCCCACTGGCCCAGGTTTTATATTTTCACCAACATAGAGGCCCACTTGCCAACAGAGAAAACCTTACCATCCGAAATGCTGCTTACCTTCTACCATATCCTTCTTGTAGTCACTATCATTGTCACTGTCTGTGGGTCGATAATAGATATAAAAGCCATGGATTGGGGTGTTGTTGTTACTTGCTGGAATATACTACAGGGAATAGAGAAAAAACAAGTTGACCAGGAAGCAGAGAGGTCATGTGAGTAGAAACACTGGTGGATAGAAATTCCACCCCAGCCTAGAGTTTAAAAATTCACTGAGGGAGCCTGGAAAATACTCCTGCTGATATCTCCAAGGCTTTCTGGGGGAAGGCTGTAAGATCACTTTTTATTTAGCCTAAAGGTCCCCCAGCTCGTGGAAACCAGAAATGGCCATTTCTCCAAAGACCTAAGTCCCCTCTGAACCTCTGAGTACTGTAAGGATGAGGCTCTCTGGCTCAATACCCAGTTATGAGGGGCTTGGAGGTGGCCACTTAAGGGGAAGGCCCTTAGAATAAGGGCAGATGAATGATTCTTTCCCGCTCCTGCTGCAGCAGCCATCTCCTGTCACCACGGAGCTCAGCCCCATCTCCCCGCTGCGCTCTGCACGAGGCCACTTACCATCCACTTGAGCATGATGGTGGTCTCGTTGACAGCATCAGTGAAGGTGATGTAAGGGCCTGCCACAGGCCTCTCGTACACACGGCCACTATAGCTTGACACCACATATGGCCGGGAGGGGGCGCTGGGCTCACTCTCCCCCAGCATGTTCAGAGCCCTGACACGGAACTTGTAGGAGGTGCCTGGTAAGAGACACTCACTTGAATCCGGGACCTGGAAAACACTTTCAACCCACTCCCGCCCAGCACACCCAGAACCTGGATGGATCTTTTGGGTAGACCTTCCCTAAACGCAAGTCCCCAGAGGACACAAGAACTCCCATCTTCTTCAGAAAGGAGCCACAGACAGGACAGCTATGGACCTCTTGCAGAGAAAGGGAAGATAAGGAAGGGTTTGAAGGATGGAGGGGACACTACCAAAAGCGTTCATGTAAGCAAGATGGCAGGAGGCAGACCAACAGAAAGAAGAGCCTCCAAAGTTCTGACTGTCCTCTGAAGGGCCGGGGATAGCTGGGGGACCAGGTGGGACAGTGGTCAGACCCCTACCTTTCTCTAGGCCAGTGATCTCCACCGAGAGCCGAGAAGGAGGGATGGCACTGGTGGCCAGAATCCAGTCGCCCACTTTCTTTAGCTTCTTGTACTCCACTCGGAAGGACTGGATTGGGAAGCCGCCATTCCCACGGGGAATCCAGGTCACATACACTGACGTCTCAGAGGCCATGGAGATAGTGGGCCTGTCTGGAGCTTCTGGGGCTGGAGGAAGCAATAGGTGAGGGCAGAAGAAAGCAGAAGGGACATGATAAGTTAGCTGTATTGTAACTGGACTTGGCCTGTTCCTGACTGGGGCCTCTTCTTCCCCCAGCCCTCCCCCTCTGGTGGCCTTATCAGATCTTCCAGAACTACTTGGGTCGACTTCTCCCAGAAGAAGCCCTGGATCTAGAGCCCCCAGAACCATGTTTCTGCAATGTCAGACCCAGAGTCTGTGGTTCTCTCCCTGTACTGTCTGGACCCACAGGGTTAGCACACCCCTCCCCCTCGTCAGACTACCACGTTTGACTGGAAGAACTCCAATCTATGTTTTCCTACTGGGGTTGGCTGTGGGGATGCCAGGAAAATATCATAAGGCTTCCAGGACCCATGGAAAAACACCCCATTCCACTTGCAACAATGAGCCTTCTGAGGCAGTGGACCTGGTTCCGGTTCTGATGCCTGCTCACTCCCGCCCCCCTGAGCTGCTGGGGGCTTACGAGAGAGGCGGCCATGGTCTGGCTGGCTGCTGCTCTGGGGGCTGGCCCCAGGGTCATCTCTCTGGATCTGCTGCTCCTTGCTGGCCATTATTTCAGGTTTGGGCCGCCGTCCTGGATAGAAATGGATTGAAACCAGCAGGTGGCGGAGCATGTATTAGGTCTCCCTTTCCAAAAAGAGTTCTTTCAGCCTAAGACTCTGCTGGGAGGCGGGCGGGTGGTATCTGACCATCATGGTACTGTGACCCGCCCAGCATGCGTGCATGTGTGTGTGTGTGTGTGTATGCATGTGCACATGTGTGTGCCGGGGTAGAGAACAAGGCGGGGGCGGGGGGCAGTGGCCAGAGACACCACCTGGCATCTCTCCTGATGAACATAGGACCTCAGCCTGGGCTCATAAACTACAGGGAGGCAACAGCTGAAAGGAAGATAAAGTTCAAGGTGAATAGCTGGGCCAAGTGAGCAGGGCTTCCATCCTAGGCCTTGCGAGATCTGCTGGGGGCAATGTTTGACCCTTACCAGTTCGGAAGGTGACCATGGCTGTCTGGCCTTCGCCTGCACAGTTGTAAGCTGCCATCTCCACTTCATACAAGCTCCCAGGGTCGAGTCTGGTGAGGGTTAGGCGGTGCTGGCTGGCTGCGATGCTGGAGACAGTCCAATTGTCAGAGGAGTTTATAACCTGCTGGCGAAGGTAGCTGGTATCAGAACCAGCAACTCAGCCCAGAACTACTTGTGGCTGAGGTTTGCAGAAAAGGCTGAATGAAGTCCAATAGAGCAGAAGGAAAAGAAGGATGGTGGGCTGGGTTCGGGGAGGGATGGTGTTGCCGAGTGCAGACTGGTCTTGCCGGCTCTGGGACTCCATCCTCGCTGGGACAGTGAAGTAGGTTCCCTCGTCCGTCATCTAACCATCCCGTCAAAAAAAACTGAGTGCAGAGGGTCGAAAGGCCTCCTGCTGCAGAGAATTTCTCCAAAGACCTCCTCTCTGTATTTCTGAAAACCTCCACATTTAACTCTTTTTCTCCTTGCTCTAAACCAAATAAACACGGTCCCTTCTGTTTATATTACGGGGATGATTAGGATAAAAGCAGCAGCACCAGTAGAAAGAGTCTGTGTGCTCAGCATGGAAGCAAGCACTTTACAGGCCCTATGAAGAGCTTTCATGACAAAAGCCCAAGAGACAGGTGCTAGTTTTGTTCCTGCTTCACAAATGCTAAGGTTTGGAGAGAGGAGTAATTTGCCTAGAGCTACATTGCTGGTGAGCGCAAAAGTCATGACTTGACTCCAGAAGGCACATTCATGATCATATATAATTCATCCTAAAAAGAAAAAGAGTCTGGGAGCCAGAAAATCTTGGGTTTAAATTCTGATGATGTTTCTAAATCCAGCTGTGTAACCCTGAGCCAGTTCCCTAACCTCTCTGATCCTTAAGGTTTTCATTTCTAAAAGGAGTCAAATAAAAGCTCTCAGCCTCTGAAGATTAAATGAGATGATGTACACAAAGTGCCAGGCACTGAACTGGGCACACAGTAGGTTCCCAGGGAGGGCCCAGTCCCCTCTCTGAACTTACCCTGCATCCTCCATTTGGTGGGCTGCTGCCATTTTGATCCTCCTCTTTCTGCTCCTGCCCTCACGCCTTGCTCTGTGCTTAAAAACTCCAGATGAATTGTAACTATTATGGATTAATCTTTAATGCCCCCAAATTCCTAGCTCTTTAAAGAAAAAAGCCCAGGCCTTACCCCGACAGGTGATGCTGAGAAGCGGTCTCATCTCCCCTGCCCCACTTTTCAGAGCAAAAGGCTTAACTGCCAACAGGGCACATCTCACACAGTCTGCTGCGACCTGAAGCTGTGGTTTGTGCAAGAATTAAACAGCTCGTAGGACAAGCCCTTATCCCCAAGCAGAATATGCTGAAGTAGAACAAAACCTACTCTTCAAGGGACAGGGATGGTCTGAGCTCATTTATGTCAGACTTGCAGGATTTGTTCCAAGGGGAGAAGTTTTTATAAACTGAGAATCCTCAGTAGCACTGGAAACCCAGACACAGTAGCCCTGGGTTTGCAGATGTGCCAGGAAGTGAAACTGGCTTCACGAATGGGAAAAAGTGAAAATGAGCTGAGTGATTCCCAGTCTCCTGTAAGAGAAGGGGCTGTAAACACAATGCAAACACTGATTTTTCACCTCGAAATCCCTTCTTGTGTGAAGATCCTTAAGACCTGCTAGTCCCTTGAGAAAGGCACTGCTTACAAGATATGATTTCTCTTTTGGCTGTGTCCACTGAGCAGCTCCCAGGGCCCCACAGGCTGGAGCCTAACTGAAGCCAGACCCAGCAGGAGCACGGTCCTCTCACGGTCCTGTACCCCTTTCTCCCTTGGTCCTCCTGACGCTGGCCTCATGCTGCCATTGGGCTCCGAAACAAAACTAAGAAAGGGCATGGTCGTTAGTCACTGTCATACACACACGGGGTGCATGCGGCCTCGGACTGGCACTTCTGGATCACCACATGTGGCCTGTGCCAGCCTGCGTCTTGGCGAAGCAGTTTCATGGCCACCTACTGGCTTGAGAAATGATTCTTGTTCTGATTGCTGGTTCCTGTCCCCTGGAGACTGTGAACATTGGCCTGCCCTGATTTCTGTCTACAACTCTGAGATGGAGGTGTCTAGTTACATGGAGAAACAAGGATTACGACCAGCCCTGCCCCATACCCTGGGCTGAACAATGCAGCTTTTTGTTAAAAATACATTCTCCCCGTTTGCTGGCTGCCTAAGAGGGCAGCAGGCTGAGTGTTAGTGAGAAACTGCACTCGCAACCCCCACCCAGGAGGCAGTTGTGCCTCAGGTGTCTTTCCAATGAGCCATGTGTCTGTGGACTTGTCCTAATCCAAGGTCATAGAGGGAAAGAACAGAAGGAGAGGGGCGGGTAGGGTCCAGAGCAGGGGAAAGACCTACTGAACACCCGACACACCACACATGGTCTCGTTTTTTGGCTTTGGAGGGGAAGAACGATTGACAAACCCTATGATACATCATCAGATGACATCTTAGAAAATCCATTTAAGAATGATACTTTTCTACCGTCTAAGGGTCTTAGAAAAAGAAGCACACATCTGGGATGAACAGAAATGATCTTCCAGGACATTTCTTAAAGGAAATCTTATGTCCTTTCCCCCTGTAGGGCAATAGCAGGTGAGCACAGAGCTCCTCCCCACCTCACAGGACACGGTGTCCAAGAAGGCGGCCTGGCTGGCTGTCCCCACACCCTGCCAGAGCCGGAGGTCCCTTCCTGCTACTCCTGAAACATCCACCCGGACAGGCCTCCTGAGGTCAAGGACGCAGGTCTGAGGTCTGAGTGACATCATGTGCTTCAGCTCCAGTGCCAGCTTCTCAAAGCCAGCCCATGAGGGAGCCTGAGAACCGAGAGGGTATTTTATAGCCCTTAGAGAAAACACTTGCTCACAAATATTTGCCTTCCTGCCCTACAGCTAGCTTGCCATGCGGAGTTCCCACAGGTATGTGCCCAGTGGAGTGTTCTTTGGTTAAAAAACAAAACAAAATACATCAACAGCAAATGACAGAGGAAAAGGGGGAGGGCAGGTGATGGTGAACAGGGAGACGGTTAACTTTCCCCCGGGAGGAGAAGTTGGTGGTGGTACCTTCTGGGAAACCAGCACACAGAGAACCTCTAGGGCACACAGGACTTTTCCTGGGCCTCTTAGGGTCCCACAGGCCTTGGCTCATAAGCACTGTCCTGAGAGGTGGTAGGAAAGTATAGTGGAGGAAGACAGAAGGTCAAGATCAGCAGGAGGGATTGCTGGTCCAGGCACAGGAACTCAAGGGGAGATGCCAGCAGGCAGAAACACCTGCTACAAGGCCAGGTACCATACCTTGCGGTGTTTCACCACGTAGTAGAGGATAGGCACCCGGCCGCCACCCTCATGACGCGGTCGCCACACCAGTTCATACGAGTCCGTCTTGGAGGTGCGGGGTGAGCTGAGGATGATGGGCGCCTCGGCAGGAGCCACCTGCCCCTTCTCTCTGGGGCACTGTGGGGAAGCTGGCTGCACTGAAGTCGAGGGCTTTGGGAGCCCCGGGTGTCCCCTTAGCATCTGGTCAGGGCTTCCGGGTCTGGAGGGGATCATGGGAGGGGTGGCAGTGTCCAGCTTAGCATCCTGCCATGGCCTCAGGGTTGTACCTGGAGGACCAAGAAGGAAAGAAAAGGGAAGGAAGAGGATGTTGGTTCCTCTGGTCATGGGCTCAACTGGTATCCCCTCTGGTCACAGCCTCAACTGTTATCCCCAAGGAGAAAACAGAGAGAAGTGAGAAAACCTGCAGGGACAGGAAGATCCCCAGCTCAAAGCCTGAGCTGACCATCAGCCCACTCCACACAGAGTCAGGCTCTGTGGGAAGACACAGAGCTGGGTCACTGCCCAGTCATAAGAGAGGGGCAGCCTGATCCCCTGGGCCCAGGCTTCTTGCCATGGCCCAGCGTGGCAGGCAGGTATCTCTGCAATCTGCTTGTTCTCCTGAGCCCATACACTAGCCTCACCTCAAGTGAAGGTTCTGGTTCCTCCTGAGGGCCACTGTACCCTCCTCCTTATGCCTATGTTGGGGTGGGGGACATGTCCCTCCACTGCAGGGTCTTAACACCGTGCAGCCTTTTCCTACTGTACGGTAGCAGCCTGGCATGCGAGACGGGAAACCAACTGTACCCCCTCCCCACCCCGTGCCCCGGAGAATCCAAGAGGCCAAGAGAGGCAGCACCTCCCTTAGGAGGCATCTGCAGAATCTGCCAATGCTGCTTTCCCTTTATCCGACCTCCTGAACCACAGAAGGTTGGCATCTGATCATGTGGATTCAGCGCTATTCATGGTCATATTTTTCTCAAATTATTTTCTTGGTGAATTTGGTCTCCTCCATGAGGAAGCTGTATCTTTGTTATGTTTCTCTGCACCCCCCACCCCCTAGTCCAGCGCCGGGCTCGGTCACTACAGGTGCCAACTGAAATGAATCAAGCTGAAAAGGACAGATTGCTTCTCTTTACTCTTTTCTTTATACAGCAGTTGTTAAACTGGATGTCACGGAGCCCTTGGAACCCACAGACTCCACAAAATAAAAAGCATTTTTTTTTTTTTTTTTTTTAAAAAGCATTTTTAAAATACAACAGTAAAGGGGCACATGGGTGGCTCAGTCGGTTGAGTGTCTGACTCTTGCTTCTGGCTCGGGTCATGATCTTGGGATTGTGGTACTGAGGCCCGAGTTGGGCTCTGTGCTCAATGAGAAGCCTGCACGGGATTCTTTCCTTCTTCCTCCCCCTCTGCCCCTCCTCCTGCTCATGGGTGCT
Organism: Spilogale gracilis; assembly: GCA_004023965.1. Lineage (NCBI taxonomy): Eukaryota > Metazoa > Chordata > Mammalia > Carnivora > Mephitidae > Spilogale > Spilogale gracilis. The sequence continues at coordinate 8,342 of PITA01004647.1, read as the reverse complement.
CACTCTCCCTTTCTCTCAAATGAATAATAATAATAATAAAACCTTTAAAAAATAAACAGTAAAACAAATCACTTTCACTAGTGAAAATGTACACTTCTGAATTTTTAATAAGTTAATGTGAACTTACAACTAAAAGTCACTTCTATCTATTTTATATACTGGGGTTCTAAGTTGCATTTCAGTGGAGGGAAAGAGCTCTGTGAATGTGTGACTGAGATCTCTGGCCTTCTGGGCTGCACTTACCTGGCCGGGCGGTCCTCAGCTGGACCACGGCATGGGCACTCCCAACTTCATTCTCAGCCATGCACTGGTAGACACCTTCATCCTCGGGCCCTACGCTGACCACTCGCAGGGCCCTGCGGGTCAGTCGGAGGCGCTGGCTGGAGGTGAGGGGCACAGCATTCCTCAGCCACAGCACAGAGGGCGGGGGGTTCCCGCGCACCTCACAGGTGAGCTTGGCACTCTGACCCCAGGGGATGATGAGCTGGGACAGCTCCATGGTGACCTCAGGGGGTTCTGCCAGAAAACCAAAGCAAGGGTAAGAAAGGCTAAGGTCTTCTCTTCTGGGACCAGACAGACCAGGGAGAAATGTGCAGTCAGGAATGGGTCCCTCCTTCCCTGTGACTGTCAGTAGAGGGAAGGAAAGTTTCCCATGTCTCTTGTGGCAGTCACGAGAGGAAAGGGCTGGAGAGGGATGCCAGGCCTGTTCCCTAGTCCCTGGGATCCAAGCATCCCCAATTCCCTCCATCCTCTTCCACTACTCACTGGGCATGGGACCCCTCACAAGGCACCTGACCCTGTCTGAGCCTTGGGGTTAGAAGTATCTAGAAAGAACACACCAATCATAGAGAAGACCAAGGAGAAGAAAGTCTGCAGCAGACACTCACCAAATACCTGGACGTTATAGAGGATGACCGCTGCACCAGGCTCTCCAACCCCATTGTCGGCCATGCAGCGGTAAGTCCCTGAGTCCTCCTCACTGGTGGCATCGATGAGGAGGTTGCTTAGCAGGAAGCGTGTCTTATTGTAGCCGGTGACACTGGACCCATCTTTGGCCCAGGTGACCCGTGGGGGTGGGATCCCGCTGGCCACACACTCCAGGATCAGACTCTGGCCCTTGGTGACGATTATGGTCTGGGCCTCTGGAGGGTAGATGATGCGAGCAGCCTCGGCAGTGGAGCCTGGAGGGACCGGGAGGTGAAGGGCAGTGTGTGGGACCAGGACTCAGTGCAGAGGATCCCCTCTGTCCCGCCTATGGCCAGGCTCCAGGAGGCAGCCCCAGACACTTGGACTCAAACAGCCCTTCAGGGGCTTACGACCTACATTGAGGCAAGTTACTAAATTCCCTTAATCCTTGGTTTCTTTATCAAAAACAAGGCCCTCCTTCTGCAGAGAGCTGTTGTAAGAGATGAAGTGGGGGCACCTGGGTGGCTCAGTCATTGGGTGACTGCCTTCTGCTCGGGTCATGGTCCCGGAGTCCCAGGACTGAGCCCTGCATCGGGCTCCCTGCTTGGCGGGAGGCCTGCTTCTCCCTCTCTCACTCCCCCTGCTTGTGTTCCTTCTCTAGCTGTGTTTCTCTCTGTCAAATAAGTACATAAAGGCTTTAAAAAAAGAGAGAGAGAGAGAGATGAGGTAATATACCGGAATAGCAGCATTGACACAACACACGTATGAATAACCATGCATGCTGGCTAAAAAAAAAAAAAAAAAAAAAAAGATCAGGGATAGACAGAGAAAGAAGAAAGAGATGGTGCAGGTGATTTTTCCTGCTTGCACACAGCAAGTGCACCCCAAGTCAGAGGATGAGTTAGGAGACGAGGAGCCATGGTACCCCCATATCACCCAGAAGTCTCGGTTCTCAGCATCCCTCACAGTGTGAGCATCTGAGCTAAGCAGGACCCACTGTTTAAAGACATGCATTTCCTTCCTTAACTGTACAGTATTACATGTCCCTAAGGCAAATCATGGCTGGCTCGTCTGCTCAGCTAAGGAAGGAGTGATCTTTTGCCAGTGCTGAGAAGTGGCAGAGCACTTACTGGAAGGCAGGCCCCTCTCCAGCGGCCCCTCCCTCCAGGCGGGCCTGTGGGATTCTGCTCGAGATGCCAAGCAGGGGCAGATCCAGGTTTGTAAGACCTGGGACTATTATAGAGCTTGGGGGGCCCTTTAAGAACCAGAATGCACAATTACAAAGACAAAATCCTGGGACTGAGGGACTGCTGAGGTTGGGCCTCATTAGCTCCACAGTACAACTGCCTCTGGTGCTGCCTCTAAAAGCAAACTCCACGGACGATGTCCCTCCACAGAATAAGCAGGGAGCCTAGAAAAGTGTCCCCAGGAAATGCTCGGCAAAGGCAGGTGTTGTTTCCATACAACTGGGGGAGTGTTTGGGCCTCCACAGACTGTACCAGAGGGAGGTGCTGGGTACACCTCAGGGGCGCAGGCAGTGTAGGCTCGGCCTGACCTCTTGCCAGGCAGGCCCTGCAGCCTCACACAGGCCCCAGCACATCACTGTCTTTCCTACAGTCAGCTGCTGAGAACCAGGCTGCCTGGCCCCAGCAGCCACATCCCAGCAGATCCTCACTCTAGAAGTCTCATGGTGAAGAAGAGCTCCCAACAGGCAGGAGAAAGGGACCAGCAAGCATAGCTACCCCCGGAGGTAGGCAGGGGACACGTGCCGCTGGAGGGGACAAGACCCTCACTCTGTCTGAGTCCTGGATACCCCACGGCCTGAGCCCCACAGCTCTCACCCCCGCCTCAGAGAACACAGATTTGGAGCATGGCCTGTGCCCCCACCCCGAATCCCCTCCCTGCTCAGCCTGACCAGCCCCTTCCATCAGAGAGACAGCCTTACGGCGCACGCGGAGCCGGTCACTGGAGCCTGAGGTTTTCACTTCCTGCGTCACTGGGTTGTAGGCAGCACACTTGTACATTCCTTCATCCTCCTGGCTCGCATTCACAATCTGGAGGTTTCCCGACGGCATGATCAGGTAATTATCTGAGGAAAGGACAAGGCAAAGGGGATATGGGATGAGTTTGGGCCCAGAATCCTGCAGCCAGTAGTTCCCAGTAGGCAGTCAAGGCAGGAACTGTGAGCTGTACACCTGAATCCCAGTAAGCCCAAACTGAAAATGCTGTTCTCCCCATAAAACCTCAAATCAAGGGGAGAGAGATGCCAGGGAGTAAAACTAACCAATGAGCTGACAAACCGGCTAAGTCCCCTGAGTCAGTGCATAGGTCTGTGAAAGAATATTTTATACTTTCAAAGGAATAGGGTGGAAAGGAAGCAAGATTTGGGGTCCACGAGACCTGGGCTTAAGCTTTGGATCTGCATGTGTGATTTTCGACAAGTCTCAGATCCTGTTTCGTCATTTGTAAAATGGTGTAATATGTGTTGCCTCCGGAGCTATGGTAAGGATTGAGGGGCCCGTGCTGTACACCTGGGAAATGAGATGATCATTCCCCCAAGCCACGAGGAAGGAGGGAGATAAATTTAGAATGTTTCATGAGTCTCTGTCAGGGTCTTGTCACTGAGCCACGGCACTACTGAATTTCTGCAACCAGGGAGGGATATTCTATAACTCCCAACCACCACCTTCTGCATGAAGGTCACTGAAATCCTTCTTCTGCATTACTGGTCTTTTAGACTTTGCTTCAGGATCAGGGGTGCCGTGGCTGCCAGGCCCCATGGCCGTGTTCTATTTCTTTCAATAGGAGACAGATTCATGGCTCTGGATACCCCAGCCATTGGGACGGTGTTCAGCTTCCTGGTAGACAAAGCACTGGCCATCAGCTCTGAGCTCTCTCACGGCCTGGCCTGCCCTGGCAGTCCTGGTGTCTCCAAAATCTAGGTTCACTGAGCCTGGTGCCTGCCCGTCACTGGGCTGCCCCAGGTATGTGCAGCTTAGTTAATGCCTGACACAATGGGAAAAACCTGATTCCTGTGGGACGAAAACTCTATAGAGCTAAGCTCCTGCTAGGGACAGTAGAGGTCAATGCTCTATTCCTCTCAGTCTCCAGTTATTTCTGAGTGGCAGGATTAGGAGTTTTACCCTTACAACAAAATAATTTTCTGTATTTTCTATAGTGAATATATATATTCCTCACAGGAATACAGGAACATATATTCCTTTCATAATCAGAAAAACTTACATGAAAATATTTAAGTGCCTCTAGGATATTCTAAAAGGAATATATTTTGAACTGTGAGTTCAGTTAAGCAGGGTCTACCTGGCCTTGAGTGAAGCTGTCTTCATCTTGAGAGACATCCCCTCTCCTTCCTGGCATTCTGGGGACCACAGCTTGGCCTTTCCTAGCCCAGCTGTCATGGACGCTGTGGCCTGAGCAGGAAGCTAGGACAGCTGAGACAGCTGCATTATGAGATGAGGAGGGGAAAACCCAAGTCCCACTAGAAAGCTTCCTCTGCTGTGTGGGAAAGAACTCCACCTCCCCCTGGGCAACAGTGCAGCCCCATGGAGAGCTGGGCTTGTCAGGCCGCCTTGCTGTGTGTGCCTGGTGGCAGGGAGCACACACACGAAGAACCCAGAACCCTGCACTGACAGCCTAGATCAAATGGTGACAGCTCAGCATCTTTCAGAGCCTCAAAGGATGAAGACATTCCTCTCAACTGGGCAGAAGACCTCCATTATGGAAGCCAATCCCTTTAGGATCTTACATGGCTAAACAGCAAGGCAGAGACAGCTGCCCACATGAGGAGGGGGCCGAGGTCTTGTTGATGGGAGTTGGGGAAGCAGTAACAAGAGGTATTCAGCTTCCCCTCGCCCAGCCTCGGCCTCTGGGCTCCTGCTTGCTCACTCACCTCTAGATGCCTCCAGCCACTCTTGCTTGACACTGTATCGGACCTGGGCTTTTGGGTGGCTCTCAGGAAGGTGGCAGGCAATGACCGCTGTGTTCCCCTCATCCACTTCAATCACGTGCTGCACATCCAACTTGAAGTCCTGGAGATCTGTAGAGAGAAGGGAAGGTGCTAACTGGGCCTCAGTGGAGGACAGAGACAAAGCACCATTTTAGGGTGGGTGCATGCCTTGTTGTCTTCATCACAATAAACAGGTGCAGCAGTCTCACCCCCTGGGGGCTCTTGGGAGTGGTCCAAGTCCTTCCTCTAGCCTTCTGTTGTCTTTGTAAGAGTTTACAGGATGGAATGTGTAGCCTCCATCGCTGCATGAGAGTTCAACTTTGTATACATCCATAAGCTGTGGAGTGGGGACATGTGTAGAGAATTCCATCAGGAGATGCCTGTGACACAGAATGGCCTCTTCTGTTACTCTGAGACATGGCGGCGAACTGGCCAGACCCAAAGGCCTTACTGAACCTGGCAGAAGATGGGTCAATGATCAAGGCATAAATGCCCCGGCACAGCTCGGCTAACAGAGACTGACAGGAATGACAAAAGAGAATTGTGATCTCTTCTTTCCAGTTCAGTCAAGCTCCCTGGTTCTGCTTTGACATCCCTGGTAGAAGTGGCAGGCCCGAGATGCTGCTCAATTGCCAACCATGGTTGTAAAGGGAAGCTGGGCTACCCAGAAGCACTACTCTCTGTCACAGCTAACCCTTTCTTGGGGCTGGAGGATCTGTGGATGCTCTGAGGGCTTTCTAAGGCAAAGATGGAGCTCCACAGTGTGGCAAATGGCAGTGGAATATGGGAGGGCTGAGGGTCCTAACGTCGGTGTCTGATAGTATCGTGGCCATCTCTTCTGACTTGGCTTGAGGCAAGACTGGGATCTTGCTAGGAGAGGACGGAGATCCATCTAACAAGAGCAGGCAGGATGTTTCTCAAATAATCCAACAATTCAAACAACCAAACTCTCTTTGTCTGAACCAAATCACTGATGCTGCTGAACAAAATGGGACACTCGTGCAAAAAACATGCCAAGTTTGTTTTTCAGGATTGTGGCTGAATTTAAGAGAGAAAATAAAATGAAAGGAGAATAAGATAAGAAAGATGAGACTATTTACCCAGACGCTCCCTCATAAAGGTACTGAGAAAGCCCTTGAGGCACCCTCTCTGAATGTTGACCATACCAAATTCTGCTGAGCTCCTGAGAACGGACGCCATCAGAGTCTTGACTGCAATTCTGCTGCAAGACTCCACCTGCCTGCGCTGTTTCCCCAGGAGACTCAGAGAGAAGGCAAGAAGGCAACAGGAGCAGGCCGGAATCAGGTTTCTCACAGAAGATAAGAGGTAATTACCAAAAGCAAACTACAGTCACCATAGGAGAGCCCAGGGATCAAGGCATGTAGTGAGGTCAGAAGATTTCCCACTTAATGGAACTTTCCAGAAGCTTTTAGACAAGCCCCGCCAGGATAGGCAAGCCCTTTTGTTTCTTTGAAAGGATCACCGTCCCTCTGATTAGGGTATTAGAGTGTGAACTTTTGAGGGGCAGGCACCAAGTCCTGTTTGTGTATATCTCCTCTGAACCTAACCCAGGGCCCAGCCTAAGCAGACGCTCAGTCAATGCTGAATGACCGAAATGAAGGACTATCTTGGAAGTTGGGAGCCTCAAATCAGGTACAAGATGCCCATTTATGTTGCCAATGAACTCATATTTTCTAGTTGTGTTTCGTCTACACTGCAAGCTCAAGGTCAGAGGCCTAGCACACTGCATTTTTTTTTTTTTTTAAAGATTTTATTTATTTGACAGAGAGAAACACAGCCAGAGAGGGAACACAAGCAGGGGGAGTGAGAGAGGGAGAAGCAGGCTTCCTGCCGAGCAGGGAGCCTGATGTGGGACTCGATCCCGGGTCTCCGGGATCATGACCTGAGCCGAAGGCAGTTGCTTAACCAACTGAGCCACCCAGGCGCCCCCACACTGCATTTTCTATGAATCTTTTATCTAATTATGGTTATTATGAAAATTGCTGCTTGAGGTTACTTCTGAAGTCACAGAAGAGATGTGAATTAGGTCTAATGAAGGTGGAATAGGAAATATGTGCTTTTTGCAAGCAGTACGGCAAAAACAGACAGACTGCCCCACTCATTTCTACTGCCCTCTTTGACTTTGACTTTCTGAGCTGAACAAGTGATACCTAAGGGTCAAAGGGGATTCCTTCCTTTGGGTGGGTGTAGAGTTTTCCGAGCTTTTACAGAATTATCTTATCACTGTTTACCTTTGATGTGCGCTCTGTGCACATGCATGTGGTCCCGCGTGTGGAAGGGGCCATCACCGTCTTCAAATCCTTCACATCTGAGCAAGACTCCACATTTCACATTGCATTAGACCCCCAAAATTATGGAGTCTGGTCCTGGCTGATCTTCTCAGCCAAGACAGCAGATGTGTTTTTCTTGGACAGGAAGGAGATATGGACTACGGGAGAGGGTAGATGGTTTGCGTGCAGTGTATTCTGGCTAAATATTGCTAACTGCCTTTCCAAAGCAACACACTTAAACGACGCAAAGGCCTTAATCTTCCTCTGCACAGTGTGTACTGTACCTGCCAACTCAAGAGGCTCCCCACAAAGCGAGCTGTTGAGCGACTGTCTGCTCAGGATCATCTGGAAAATTCCTGTCACCAAGAAGTACTCTCTTCCATGGTCCAATAAATCTGAAACTACTCCACCAAGAGTTTCTGAGTTTGTTTTTTTTTTTTTTCCTCCTCTGCTTTATTTCATTCCAAGGAAATTTGCCTCAAGCAAAGATATACTTAAACTGAACAGATCATTTTACAAGGAAGAAAGGAGTTGGCACCAGAACGCCATCTCCATGTCAATGGCCCAGGCTCCTGCCCCATTGTAACTGAGAGCTTCCCCAGCCACAAGGCACACACTCCTCGGTGCACCCACCGCACTCTCTGACAAACGCTGGTTGGAGACAAAGGCTGTGCAGTGGGGGCGGCACAAAGCTGGGCACCGGTCAGCCATGTGGCCAGACAGCCCCTCTGTTCTGATGCCAACATGTGCCCAACGGGCCCATGTGGGCAGCACTGAGGACACCCCAGCTGGGCATCCTACTGGCAGGCCTGCCTTCCTGGCTTCAAAACAAATAAGCAGTGCTTTCGCCCTTGGCCCTGTGGCCTCCCTACTCCTCCTGAGCTTCAGCCTTAGCTGCTGCTTCACTAGACAAATACAGCCAATTTGGCTGCTGGAGCACAAGTGGAGTTTCACTAAGGGATCAAAGGCAGAGCCACAAAGTGATGATGGATCTGAAAATCAGGGGCACCCTTCTCAGAGGTTCCCAGGCAGGAAGGGGCATGGGGGGGGGGGGAGTTGGAGATGTGGGATCAGTAATGGCCTAATCAGCCACCAGATGAGGCGAACACACAGACCTAGCTGGCTGCGCGTGAGGGAAACCAGCCCCTTCCAAGGCCCTTTCATCAGCAAAGCCGGGT
>PITA01004646.1:17138-111101 GCA_004023965.1 Spilogale gracilis | reverse complement strand
CATGGTTGCCCAGCTCACCAGGGGCACAGAGAGGACACAAGGGACTGCTTTGGGTCCTGGCATGCCATGCCCACTGTAAGTTGGTTGATAAGAGCTGGCAAGTACCCACTATCTTTTTAAAAACTAGTCCTTTTCTTTCCTTGATTTTTAAAAAAAAATATCCCAAGGATGGCACATTAAACCCTACCAAGTCAGGAGAACACAGATCTTTGCAGACTGCTTTTATTGTAAAGGAACACCATAAGTGATTTTAAGTAGATGTAATCATCTGTATTAAAATCTTTAAAATGGTAGGTGGGGCAAGAAATAAAAACCAGGTTGAAAAGATAATATAATGAATAATCATAATTCTTTCACCGGGGGGAATTTTAAAAGTGAGAAAAGTCACTGAGAACTGAGTTTCCATCAGAACAGCGGATCTAGACTAGGGGCTCTGCAGCCCCCTCAGACCTTTGGCAAGGTCTGAAAATAATTCTGATGGTCACAACTGGTGTGGGGGTGCTTACCAGTACCTCATGGGTAGAGACCACGGGTGCTGCTGAACATCCCACAGTGCATAGGACAGCCCCTCCCAACAAAAGTGACCCGGTCTGAGGGGCGCCTGGCGGGCTCCGTCGGTTAAGCATCTGCCTTCAGCTCAGGTCATGATCCTGGGGTCCTGGGATCAAGCCCCGCATCAGGGGTGGGGGCTGGTCCTGCTCAGCAGGGAGGTTGCTTCTCCCCCTCCCTCTGCCTCGGCTCCTGCACACACACACACACACACCTTCTCTCTCTCAAATAAACAAATAAGATCTTAAAAAAAAAAAAAAAAAAAAAAAAAAAAAAAAAAAAAAAAAAAAAAAAAGCAATCCAGTCCAAAATGTCAATAGTGCCGGAGTTGAGAAACCCGGGCACACAGCGTTCAGGCAGCGCGTGCTCACTCGGCGCCCAGCGCCTGAAATGAGAGGTGGGAACTCTCTCTCGGTGTAGAAGTGCAGGCAGTGGGGGTGAGCTGTGCCCAGTGAGCGTTAAGATCAGTGCTCGGGGCGCCAGTGTGAGCTGGGGCAGCTGGGCCCTACACGTGACTCTCTGATGGCGAGGAACCGTGCCTGATGCTCCTCTGTAAGAGTCGATGGGCAGAGCCCAGGAGGCTGGGTTGAGGACTTCTCTCCACTGCATACCTCCGCCCTTCTCCGCACTTGGATTTATCTTGCAGTGCCTTCGAAACTTACAGGAATGAGGCTGGGAATATTTAACTGGGCTCCGAAGCCCTGCCCCAGCAAACCCAACCCTATTAAGTAAGAGCAAAGCCACAAGATCAATTCGCTGCAAACAAGGAAAACAATTAACTCTTTCTGAGCAGAGACGGCCATGTGCCAGGAGCCATTCCAGACATTTCTGCAGCCAGTACTCAAAGTAAGAAGAAATGAGCCAATGAACAGATCTGATCTGTGGGGATCAAAGGTTAGGCGAGCTGCTGGAGGGACCCTCGAATAACATGGTTTGAGCAGTTTCGGCTTTTACACAGTTCTTTACAGTAAACATAGCCTTCTCTTCTTTACCATTTCTTCAGTAACTTTCTTCTCTAGATTACTTTCAGAATATAGTATATTATACACGGTACATAGGAAATGCGTGTAAATATCGCCTCCCCGCACCCCCTCCGTCTTCAAGGGTCAGCTATATTTCCTTTGCTTTGGGGACGGACAAACTCTTAGCTGGGAAGCTAAGGTACCACTTCCGGTGACCCACTGTTCTGGGGATAGAACACCAAACACCGGTTAAGAACCCATCCCAAACACCTAGCTCTCCAACACCGGGGTGTCCTATCCTCTTGGGAAGTTACTCAACTCTCCTGTGACTATGAGCTTTTTCACCTCGGTAAGCTAGGGACAGTCACCGTACCCAACTCAGGGTCATTCTGAGCAAATGAGTAAATGTTTGCTAAGTGTTTACAATAGTACCAACGTGGTAAGAGTTTGTTAAACAGAATACATATTATCTAAAAGTCCATCATCTGCAGAAAAAAATGGGGACGTCTACCCGGCATGGCCCTTGGGAGGAGGGTAACAAGGGAAATCAAAAAAAGATGTCTCCCAATTTCAGGGACAACCCTACTTCTTAGCCCTTGTGTACAGATGGGAACCCACATGGAGCAGGGCCAAGGACCTCCCCCAGTGCCCCAGCTAGAAGGCAGCAGAGCTGGAATTTCAAGCCTCACACGTCTGATCCCATAAAGGGAGCCCTGGTGAAGAACCAGGGACCCAAGGCTCCCCAACTCACCTACGGACAAGATCTCCTGGCACTTTTCACACTGGTCCTTCATCTTCAGGCACCCTGTGGAGTTGTGACGGATCTCCTTGCACACAGCGCGGTCCTGGTTGTCTCCTGGAGACACACGAGGGAAGAGGGCGTCATGCTGAGGGACCACACAGGACAATACAGCGATGGGCCTCCCCTCCGACCACTTCCATACTACTGTTTGGCTCTTTGAGATGCAGAGCGGGCTGGGAATGAGTTGTTGGCCAGCAGACCCAGGCCTCTCTGATCTGGGCTCCCTGTAGAGGGATGGGAGGAGGTTCCCAGGGCTCCCTCAGCTGGGTGTGGCCTCGCCTCCCACCCTGTCCATCCAATGAGCCCTTCCTGCCTCCATAGCCATATGCCATTCTCTTTGGCAACAGAACCCTTTCTGTTCTGCATTCTATCTGGCTCATCTCTCTCCCCCTCGGGTCAGCAAGCCTCTTGAAGGCCAGAATGCGATCCTTGTTAGAACCACCTTACAACACAACACTGCCCTCCATTATGGATACGTGGTGGATGCTGTTCAATTCAATATTCTTCTGTGTCTCCAAACCATTTCAAGCCAAACTGGGTGTCAAACGGTCGCATTCAGGAGGTGGTGTTGGCTAACGATGTCTACCAGTTCAATGAAGGAACTCACTCCTAAAAGTACTGACTTTTTATGTCCATAGTAGACCTCACTCATTCAAAAAACACTCATGCATGCCCATTCTCTACCAGGCCCCAGGGTGATAGCCAGGAACAGCTTTCTAACTGTAGCATGGACAGATGTTCTAATTTGTCACCACTGTGTACATAGCATCCAGATAAAGGCACCTGGGTTCACAAGGCAAAGGGTCTGGTTCTCTAGAAAGGAATAATCGACGTCACACCCACCAGTGGCTGGAAGGGGCAGGGAACACTTGAAAGAACACAGATTCCAAGTCCAGCAGGGCTAAACTTGACCGGGTCCCCCTTTATTAGCTGTGACTATTTGGACACGTTCCTTTACTTGTTGTACTTTTCTTCTCCTTAAATGGGGATAATACCACCTTCATGGGGTGGCTATGTAAGACTGAGATGACACACACCAAGCCCCTGGCACAGTTCCTGAATCTAATGGGTTTCTCAACAACCTACTTGTTCCCATCCCTTCTTAGGAAGAATAAGACGGCCTTCTAACCTTCTGGGAGTTCCACCGGGAAGTGGGGGAGTCTGTGCAGGTTGACATCCATGGCCTGCTGGGCCTGGTGTATCATGTCAAAGAAGGGCTGAAACATGTCGTGGAAATTCAAGGGGTGGTAGCCAGGGAAAGGCATGATGTTCCGGGCGAAGCGCGACTTGGGATTGAAGAGAAAAGGCCTCCGCTGGAATGAGCTGAAGGGCGAGAAGTGGTACGGGTCCTGGAGCTCACGGGTGAAGAATCTGTCTTGGAACAGCTCATCCATAATGTTGGACACCCGGTTGAAACTGTCCTGCATGACATCCAGGGCGTGGGTCTGCTGCCGGTCATTCTCCAGCAGGGAGTCGATGCGGTCGCCATTAATCCAGAAGTAGAAGGGAGAACTCTGGTTCAGGAACTCCTCGAGCTGTGAGGGGCAGAACAGGGAAGTTAAGAGAAGCTCAGTGAAGTCCCCTCACCGCCCCTCGGTCACCTCACTCACATAGCATGTGACAAAAGCCCTTACTGGGACTGGCTTCCTGGCCCCCCAACTGTCAGGCCAATGCCCTTCCATTCTACCCACCCAGTGGCAAAGAGTTTGGGAAGACGTCTGGCCAAGAGAAGAACAAACCTCTGTCACCCGAGACTAGTCTCCTCTCTGGCCACCAAGGATCCCCAGATCCTGACTCAGCCAAGGGCCAAGGAGAGGCCTTTAGTTCATGAGGGGGAGGATGGGACTGCTATTAATGTGCTAAAATTCTAATTCCTTCTGCCTAAGTGGACCCAGAGACGTGCCACACCACAAAGTCGTTTGTTATGTCATTAGCTAATCATCTCTGGATAAGAATCTTCTAACAGACGGCCCAGGTGCTTCAGTGACTTCGCATCTGTGCCCTGAGAGCAAACATTACCAACTGACTGTGGCACTCCAGGCCCCACTGCAGATGGGACCAATCAGTGGCATCTGGAAAGTGAAATGAAGCCATGATACTGTGATTTACAAAGAGAAGTGTATATTTGGTCTTTGCCTCAGTCCTAAAGCCCTTAGAATTTCCTGTGAGGAGAGCAATAAACTTATATGCTAATACTAAATCTAAAAAATAATAAAGCTATGCTAATGAGGTGGCTTTTGGAAAGCACCTGAGGATGGGGGCTGGTCGCCCACAGAACCGACCAAGATTAGAACGATGGAATTTTTAATCCCATCTCCTGATTTCTGGGGAGGGGAGGGGGCTGGAGTTTGAATTCATCAGCAATGGCCAATGATTTAATCAATCATGCCTGTGGGAGGAAGACTCCTTAAAATCCCAAAAGGATGGGCTGGAGGGGCTTCTCAGTGGCTAAACACATGAAGATGCAGGAGCGTGGGGCCCTTTCAGAGGGCGTGGAATGCTCCCCACCCCTCACCCATACCTTCAGCTAAGCATTGCCTCCCTTTGGCTTTTCAGAGTTACATCATTTTATAATTAACCAATAACCGAATAAGTCAAATATGTCTCTGAGTTGTGAGCTGCCCCAGCAAATTAAATGAACATGAGGAGAGGGTTGTAGGAACCTCCAATCTATAGCAAAGGCCAGAAGTGCAGGTAACAAGCCAGACTTGTGATGGGCACCTGAAGTCAGGGTGGGGGGTGCTGGGGAGAGGACAGGCTTGTGGGTCTGAGCCCTCAGCCCTGTGGGATCTTTCATGCCATCTCCAGAGAGACACAGTGTCAGAACTGATTTGTAGACACCCAGCTGGTGTGGGAGAACTGCCCCACGCACTGGAACAGGGTCGGGGGGGGGGGGGACTGGCCTGGAGAAGCAGCATATATCACTCCATTCCGCATCCATCGCTCAGAGCCCCACGGTGCTGCACTCACCTGGTGGCCAACCAGCCCGGTGCCGCTTCTGCAGACGCGGGCATAGAACCTCATGCAGGTCTGTTTCAGGCAGGGCTTACACTCCTCCCAGAGGGCCATCATGGTGTCGTTGCAAATCCCCTGCGACTCCTTCAGCTTCGTTTCTGAATCCTTGGTGTCACTCAGGGCATCCTGCAGGAGGGCATGAGGCCAGGTTAGCCCCCTGGAAACCATAGGCTTCAGGCTGTCCGAGCCCCCCAGGCAGTCTTCCCAGGGCATGCCTATTTCCTCCCCTGGCTCCTGCCTTCCCCCATTTGCCTGGAATTCCCTCCCCACCCAGCTTTCTCAACTTCGAGCCCCGGCTCTTTACGGTCTTTCCTGGCCACTAGAACTCAAATGGATATCCCTTTTTTCTGATGCTACACTTGGTCTTGTCCTCAGGATTTTTTCCTCACTTCTCTATTTTCTCTTCTCAACTTCCAGTGTTTAAATGTTGTCTTCCAAAGCTTCTAGAAGCGCTCGGAATCTTATTTGTCTATTGCAGCCCGGTCCCTGGCATGCCACGGGAAGAGGCAAGCCTTCAAAATCAGTTACAACAGGGGCGCCTGGGTGGCTCAGTCGGTTAAGCGTCTGCCTTCAGATCAGGTCATGATCCCAGAGTCCTGGGATGGAGCCCCACACCAGGCTCCCACGGAGCCTGGTGCTCCCCCAGCTTGTGTGCACGCTCCTTCTCTCTTGATCTGATAAATAAATAAAATCTTTAAAAAAATGTAAAAATAAAGAAAGTAAATAAATAGTATGACAAGTATTTTTTATGTTAACAAGTTGTGATTTCGAATATAGTGACTCTCAGAAGAGTACAGAGGGAAAACAAAGGAGTGAAAAACAGATCAAATGTGAACAGTGAATTGTCCTTAGGTAAAGGGTTATGGAAAACTCTTCCCTTTCCACTTTTGTACATTAAAATCTCAACAACTGAGTGTGTGGAAGAAGAATTAAGTAGACCATCCAGACCCCAAAGCAAAGCTAGGCAGAGAAGAATGGATCATGAAGAGTGAGTTTTGTGAGATGGCTCTCCTGTTTCAGGCCCCCCCTTCTCCTGCTGGGAAGGCCGCTGGGCCTCCCACTGAGCCAAAGCACAACCATCAGCCCTGCTGCCCACTTCCTTTCTTTTCCATTCACAGATTTGGGAACTAAGCTATCACAGACTCTTTTCCTTACCAAACTGATCATAGCCCAAAGCCTCAAGAACAGGACTTGCCTGACACTTCTCTATGAGCTCTTTGAGGATTCTCACAGAATGGTGAGGAAAAACACTGATGCCAAGAAAGGGTGTTAAATGTTGAAAGAAAGAGCTGCATCCAGGCCAGCATTTCCCTAAGTGGTTTCCAGGGAACAGTGCCAAAGTTATCATGGGGAGAGGGGTGCCTGGAAAGCTCAGCCCTTAAGGGTCTGCCTTGTCCTGGGATCCAGCCCGGAGTCAGGCTCCCTGCTCAGGAGGGAATCTGCTTCTCCCTCTCCTTCTGCCCAGCTCCCCGGCCCCCACTCATGTGTAAGCTCTCTCTCCCTCTCTCTCTCCATCTCAAACAAATGAAATCTTAAAAAAAAAAAAAAAAAAAAAAAAGCTAACCATGGGGAGAAAAGAGGATTCTCTGGTCAATTTGGTTTGGAAAACACAGGGTTAAATCGAGCTCCACAAACTTCTTTACTACAGAATTTCTCAGAGCCTTTAAAACACTTTACTTGGGGGGGGTGCGCATCTGGGTGGCTCAGTGTTTAAGCCTCTGCCTTCAGCTCAGGTCATGATCCGGGAGTCCCTGGATGGAGCCCCACATCGGCTTCTCCCTCTCTCACTCCCCCTGCTTGTGTTCCCTCTCTGGCTGTTTCTCTCTGTCAAATAAATAAAATCAGAAAGAAAGAAAGAAGAAAGAAAGAAAGAAAGAAAGAAAGAAAGAAAGAAAGAAAGAAAGAAAGAAAGAAAGAAAGGAAAAGAAAGAAAGAAAGAAAGAAAGAAAGAAAGAAAGAAAGAAAGAAAGAAAGAAAGAAAGAAAAGAGGGAGAAAGGGAAGGGAAGGGAGGGAGGGAGGGAGGGAGGAAGGAAAAGAAAGAGAAGGGAAGGGAAGGAGAAAGGGAAGGGAAGGGAAGGGAAGGGAGAAAAACACTTAATGGGCTCCTGGGTGGCTCAGTAGGTTAAAGCCTCTGCCTTCAGCTCAGGTCATGATCTCAGGGTCCTGGGATCTAGGCCCATGTGGGGCTCTCTCCTCTGCTCGGCGGGGAGCTTGCTTCCTCCACTCTCTCTGCCTGCCTCTCTGCCTACTTATGATCTCTCTCTCTGTGTCAAATAAATAGATAAAATATTTTAACAAAACAAAACAAAACACTTTACTATGCATTATGGGTCATGAAGGTAGCAGGTGACCCATCTCTGTATCCCCTTCATTTGGGGTAGGGAGGCAATGGGAGTAGGTTTTTAGGATACCCTTAAGGAGACCATTGGTTTTTAAAATAAGTCGTTTATTCCATTATGCTGTTTTAGGGGTTTTCTGTTTGTTTGTTTGTTTGTTTGTTTTAGTGTTGTTGAATCATTAAGCAGAGGCTAGACCCACTATTTTCACTATCCAACTTAGATGTCTCTTTAAGTAGTCAAAACTCTAGAAGGCCATGGGGAGCTGCAGTGTGTACCTGCCTTCACCCCAAAGTTATTGCTCTACTACATAAGCTTCCTGGAGGTGGGGAGCCAACCCCCTCCTGATCTGGGACAGACCCGATCAAAGCCTACCTTGCAGCTTGCACAGTCAGGGTTTAGAAAAATCTACAGAAGTGAATGGGTCACCATCAGGCCCTGGGGCAGGCTGGTAAGAAACCAGATCCAAAGATCTAACCCCTCGAAGCTTTCAAAAACAAAGAAACCCTCCCTCAGTCTTAACTACAGCTCCAGCATCAGCTGACGCTAGTGTGAACGGCCCAGGGTCACCATGGCAACCCAGCAGGGGCACCGGAGGGGCAATGACCACGCCCCTCCCGAAGACCACTCCCCTCAGAAGGCGGACTCATCAAGGGGTAGTGCAGGGCTGGGCGGTCAGCTGGCTCTTCCTTACCTCCTTCTTCTTCTTGGCTTCTTCCAAGTTGCTGAGCAGTGATTTGCGCTCCTCGTTTGTTTGTTCTATCAGGGTCTTTATCTGCTTCACCCCCTTGAGAGCATTTTTAATTTCCTTATTAATGTACTTACTCCCCTCGGTGGACATTTCTGCAAGAGAAGGGCAGGGAGGGAGAGTGAGGCAAGAGGCAGAGATGGGGCTGGGGATATATCCTAGAACCAGCTAGAATGGTCAGGAAGGCCAGTTCAGTCCAGGGGCTGGCCAGGCGGGGGGCACCCACCCCGCGGCGGGTGGCCTTCTGGCCCCAGCTTTGCTCTGACCCGGGGCCCATCACGGGGCTTACTGTGGACCCAGGGCCCACACAGGGACTCAGGCAGCCGCTCTGGAGAATGAGCCTCTCCAGCTGCAGGGGAACATTTTCAAGGGAAAAAAAACCCTGCGAAACAAAACAGAGGATCATAGGGTAAGGGAAGGAAAAATGAAACAAGATGAAATCAGAGAGGGAGGCAAACCACCAGAGCCTCCTAATCACAGGAAAGAAACTGAGGGTTGCTGGGGGGGACAGGGGTGGGGGGACGGGCCTTAAGGAGGGCACATGATGGATGGAGCACTGGGTGTTATGTGCCACTGATGGAATACGGATCTTGACTCCTGAAGTTCATAATACACTCTCTGTGACTTCAACTGAGTCCAAATAAAAATATTTTAAAAACATCCTAGAAGCATAACCATTTAAACATCAAAATATAAAATTTTATTTTGGATACAAGTGTTTCTGGGATTCCATTTTACCAAACATCTGAACTTCCTTCTCCCAGGGCTCCATGTGATAAGGGACACAAAGATGAATCGATGGCACCATTCCACACGGAAACTGATCAAGACACAACGCCGCGCGGCAAATGCAAGGAGAGTGTCACCGAGGTCCTGAAGGTGAAACAGCTAAGGTTTCCTTAGTGATTCTCCAGGGCCGAGCATCCAGGAGGCCAGGTCACATGTCCTTTATGCAATGCTCTCTGCCCTGACGTCATCCCCACTGCACACATACCTAAGTCTGATCTCCATGTGTGAATTTTTAACTCTGACCCCAGAGAACCAGTCAGCTTGTAGGACAAGTGTGGGGAGGACGGCGGAGGGAGGAGGGGTTTCAGGAAAGGCCTGGCGAAGGAAGGCACCCCAAAGCTGGGCTCTGGAGGAGGAGGTTTCCCCTTTCCTGGATACGGAGCATTGGGTTTCTAGGTGGAAAGGAGGAGGGTACATATAGTAGGTGCTATGGGGACTCAAAAATGGAACCTCGTGGAGGCTCAAATGAGCCAGGCTTCCTGGAGGAGGTGTGGGCCCTGTGACAAGCAGATTGGTGAAAAGGGAGGCAGCTGCCAGAGCGCGCTGGGGATATACCTGAGAAAGCCCACCTGACCAAGAACCTGGAGGAGGTGGCTGGGGGAGGAGGCCCGGAGAGGGACCAGCCTGAGGAAAGCAGATGGGAAGCACAGCACCGAAAGGTCTCTGGCAGAGAGGACTTGTGCTCGGAGGGGGGCACCTGCTCCACTTACCCTGGAGCTCTGTGTCGGAGACCATCTGGTCTCCCAGAACCTGTCCATTCTCCCAGGTCAGAAGCAGCCCCACCAGCAGAAGGAGAGTCTTCATCGCGCCTTGCTCTCCAATTCTGGAATCCCAGCAGGCCTCTGTTTGTAGAGAACAGGAGACTGTCATGGTAACAGCGAGCCAGCCTGCTGGTTTCCGGCGGGCCTCCAGCCTCCAGCAGCTTCCCCCCACAGCCCCCTGGAGGCCCTGTCCTCAGCCGGCCCCTCAGCTGGCATTTTTATCCCCAGGAAATTGGGAGAAAAGATCAGACTTGCCACTTGACCCCTCAAAAGGGAGTGGAGGCAGTGGGTACAGGGGGGGACCATAGGGGAAGCAGCCTAATACAGAAGAAACAAGAACTCTGGAGACAGAGCCCTGGGCTCAGGTCCAGCCCTCCTCCTCCTCCTGCCCCAGGAACCGCGGAGTAAGTCTGAGCGTGTGTTTTCTGCATCCAGAAAGGACGTCTGATACCTGCTCCTATCAAATAAACACTCAGAACACCTCTCTTGGCTCCGGCCCTCTCCTTCCCCAGCCCTAAGGTGGGGACTGAGTTAGGGACCCCTGTGCTGTGTGCATCACTAATCAGGCCCACAGCAGATGGACCCGATCTGTCACAAAAGAAAAATCCCCCTTTTCTCCACCAAGCCTCAGCACCCCCCAAAATGGCCTTTTCCCAGACTCGGAGGCAGTGAGAGCCAACCTTTCAAATCAGCAAAGGAAAATAAATGCCACTTGTCACCCCTCGCAGGAGACCTGAGATCTAGATCCCTGCACAGATTTGGGGCACAGTAGAGCAGGAGGCAACTGTCTTCAGAGAGTAGAGAGGGGTGGGCAGAGTCAAAGGGCTAAAGTATGGGCCCTATGCCTCCCCAGGAGAAGTTCCCTCTGGATGGATGGGCCCCTCTGTCACCAGGTCCCTTTCCTGTGGCTGTCCCCTTTAAGCCCACAGCAGGGTGCCCTGCCAAGGTGCCCCCCCCACCCCTCAGCTGACTTCTGGGAGCCCAGGACAGCCGGTCTTACACAATGGACCCTTTCCCACAAGCTAGAGTTGTTATACTAAACAGAACCCCTCTCCCCAGCAGACCCCCCCACACACACACAATGCTAATCTGAACTTCCCCATTTCCACTAACAGAACAGGGAGGTGCCCCCCCTTCCTGAAATTGTGAACTTCAAGAAACTGCCCTCGGCTCGGCAGGCCCATGGGGACCCTTGGTAGCACATGAATGAAGGAACCCTCTTCTGGAAAATAATTAGTAAAGCGATCAAGTTGTGGTTCAAGGCCCAGCGTGGGAGAAGAGAGTGGGTCATTGCCTTCTCCAAAGACAGGATGGGTGGCTGAGTCGGGGTGCTAATTCAGGCCTGCCAGAAGGCCCGGGGCTCGTGGGCTCTGCCCTAGCTGCTCAGTGAGGCCTGAAAACTCCTCAGAGAGAAACAGAGCTTTTGTGACGCCTGAGAGAGAAAGCCAGCAAGAACACCCACCTCTCCCAGAGAGGCCCCTGGATGCTTCTCAGAAATCCACACAAGAGCCTCTGAAATAGGTCTGGACAAGGAGACAGGGTGTTGGGCCCTACAGAAAAGGGATCTGGAGACAAGAGCACTGACTGAGGAGCCCAGAAACCCAGCAGCCAGTACAGTTTCCCTGGGCTCCATGGGGCGCCATTGGGTCCCGAGCCGAGAAAACCAGTCTCCTGCCGCAATCCCTCCACCTCCGAGGGGAAGCCAGACCCAGAGACAGCATGGGGCTCCCCAAGGCCTGCAGCAGGCTGGCAATCTCAGGGTGAGAACCCAGCCCTCCCAACCTCCAGTCCGGTGTCCTGTCCTGGACACCAGTTCTCTTCAGTGTGACCTCAATGTCTTCATCTGTAAAATGTCCCCAACATGGACCTCCGAGATGAGACTGCCTTCTGCAAACACAGGGTCTTAGATAATCATAGTAAATTCTGGCTGTTTCGAAATCTGACCTAGGACCAGCTGTGGGCACTGGCACTATCTTTCAGGGAAGTGGGAGAAGGTGGCATGTTTGGAGAGGGACAGAGGAACCTGTGATCCTCCCTCTCAGCTGCTATACAGCACCCATGAATCCCCTGGGGTGGTGGGGGAGGGGGGTCGGGGACAATGCTGACTCTGACTCAGAACTGATACTGATACTACCCCTCCAAGGACAGCACTAGAACTCTCCTCTCTCTCAGCTCGGCCCGGGGAACCTGGCTGCCAACTGCTCCGATGGGATAAGTCCTGTCAAAGTCCTCCTCTCCCCAAGGCCGCCAGGCAGCCTCTCCCCCACCCCCCAACTCAGGAGGCTTCACCTGCAGCAGACAGAGCCATGGGAAGGACGCAGAGACCTAAGCCAAGGAGTCATGCATGCAGCTAGCGTGCTGCCGGGTTTTTAAAGCCCGAGACCCAAGCTCCTATCCCACCGCCTCCCCAAAAGCAAGAATCAAACCGAAAAGCAAAACAAGGCACCTGCAATTCATACCATCCAGAGGCAACTACTAGCACTGCGGTAGATCTCCTTCTATTTTCTTTGCATTTGTGTGCAACCTGATCCCTTTAAAAGCACATCTTTCGAGCTGCAGAGTGGTGCGTTTTCTGGGGACTCTATTTTGCCATCCCACAAGGTTGGATGTTTACATTGTATATAATTTCCCATTGTTATAATGAGGACTCCAGCCGGCATCCTTTCATTGTATCTGTCCTTATTCTTAAATTCTAACCTCTCTTTAATAATAATAATAATAATAGGCAGCTTCCTCTTCTTTTTTTTTTTTTTCTTTAGGTCCAGAAAATCTGGAAGATCAAGCCTTCAGTTCTAGTCCTGATTCTGACACCTACATGCTGTTTGTCTTGGGAGAGGATCCTAAACCTCTCCAGGCCTCAGATTGTCATCTGTAAAATGAGGCAGTTGGAGCAGACGTCTGCGATCTGATGGCGGTTGTGACTGTTCTCTGAAGTGTCCTGGTGCATTCAGAAAGAGTGGGATTTAAGTGGTTGCAATATGTACTTAAAACATACTTATAAGCCTCCGATGGAGAGAACCCGGGAATTCAGAAGCAGCGCTGACCACTCAAGCAGGCGAGCTCACAGCCACCACCGGAGCCCAGTACCTGGAGAGGGAGGATGCCACAGAAGGCCTAGGTCGCCCACAATAGGTAGTAGTTCTCCAAGGTGCCGGGTTCCCCATCTTTGCAAGAGGAGGGTCATTACACCTGTCCTAATTAACCCACAGAATTGAGGTTGGAACTAGAGGGCACCAGCATTTGGGAGTCCCGGCCTAAGCGCCACTCTGCCTCCAGCCTGGCTGCCAGGGGTTGGGGCTCTGGCCACCTCCTCTCCCTGGTTCCCCGACTCCACCGAAAGCGCAGCTCTGACAGCCCAGGTCGTACCCGCGATCTTCCAGTCCTCTCCCGGTTGCCACCCCCCGCCCCGGCCCCGGATCCGGGTCCGGGTCCCGGTGGGGCTCTGCGCCGGACGGGAGAGGAGGGGACATCTCACCGGTCAGCGGCGCCCCGGCGCCCGTGCGCAGCTCCTGACGACGCGCGTGGTGAGCCCGGTGCGGCGCGCGTATTTATAGCGCTCTGTCTCGTCTACACCCCCTTTGGGGCTGGCTGCAAACCTGCATGCATGACTCAGGGCCAAAGAACGCTGTGGAATTCACCGGGAGCTTTCTGGAAGCCGGCGCCGGAGGGGACGCGGAGCGGAGGCGGGATGCGGACCGCTCCCGGGCAGCACCGCGGGGGGGGGGGGCGCGTAGGGTGGGTGGGGGACGGGGACGCAGGGCTTCTGCATCGCGAGCTGCCGCGCGGGGGTGCCGCGCTGCACCACTTCCCACCCCTGGCAGCTCAGAGTTGGGGGGCCGTGCCCCCAGGAGCGGAGAGCTCCAGTGAACTTGCGCAGCTTGGCGACCCCTCCACAGGGCTCCAGGGGTGCACTGCGCTCCTGGCCGGCTCGCAGTCCAAAATAAAATCGTGCAGTTCTTTCACATTGAACGTGAGCCTCATTGCACTTAAGTGGAAAAGCATCAGAAATAATGAGGGTGGGATGGAGAGGGTGTTGTGCGAGAGAACACAGAGGGAGAAAGAAATACCGACTTCTCCAGCCATCACAGTGACCCTGTGGGCCTGGGCACACCTGCTGGCCAGGAGGAAACAGAAGTGTGTTTTTAGGGGTGAACAGAGCTTACATTGAGGGAACCACAACATCCTCCTGGCCCTTTGATTCCTGAACCTTAAGCAATTATTGTCTCCAACTACTTGGGGTCAATTTAAGGGGGGTAGGTTTCATGGTATAGGGCTCAGCAGCCCCACTCTTGGCTTGAGGGCTCTCCCTGCAGTCTTGAAATTCCTCATAGTTATTGAACAAGGAGTCCCAAATTTTCATCTTGCACCTGGCCTTGCAAATTATGTGCTCATCCTGGGGTTGTGGGGTGTAGCTCACTCAGCTAGGTCGGTCTGTCTCAGTTCCCTCTGCAGAGAGTAGGAGCTTATTTCTAGACACCCCCCCCCTTTTTAAAAAGATTTTATTTATTTGACAGAGAGAAACACAGAAGTTAAGCTGCCTAGTGGTTGTTCTCACACCCGTGGGGGGAGATCGGAAGGCAGAGACAGCAGGCAGCCTGGTTTGGGCAACCGACTTTGAAAACCACGGGAGTCGTAAGGCTTTAGGGGAGACCTGTATTATCAGGGGCTGAGTTTTTCTGCTCACAACTTCAAGAGATATAGCTTGAGGCCCAGTTCCTGGTGGCCCAAGGTCCGGGGGCAACTGGGACCCCACCCTTTTCGAGAGGGAGCACTGAGGGAGCTTCTAGGCCTATGAAGGAGTGGGGACACTCGAGCTGGGCGCGTGGATTCCTGGCTACAGTCTCAGCTGTGCCCAAAGGTGCGGGTAATCTTAGACATCCACTTTGCCCTCCAGGCCTCAGTTTCTTCCAAGTAGACAATGAAGAATCTAGAAGGTGGGTGTCAATTCTAAGGTCCCACCTGAGACAATGCCAAATGTTGAGAAAATAAACGCAGAAGAAAAAAAGATCCAGTGAAAATGTGGAACGGTATTTCTCTCCTGGAACTTCCTTTTATTTTTCTTTAAAAAAATATGAGTCTAATTATCATTAACAGCTACTTTGTCTATGGAAACTGCCTCCTCTTTAGCATATCAATGTTTCTGAGCACACTCCTGGTAACTTCTGTTCTGTGACTCCCCCCCACATCCGGCACAGGAGGCATAAATCTGTGATAATTACATTTGTAAAAATCAGACTTTGGAGGACAGGCAAGGAGATCTGCCTTAGTCAGCTGAAGTAGGGGAAGGGAGGAGAGGGAGAAGGAATCTGGAAGAAAATAACAGGATTCACAGCCAGGGCTATGGTCCCCTGCGAATGATAACTTGATTACTGTAGCTACTAAGCAAACAAGGCTCAGCAGATTAAACTTTTAAGGGGGGAAAGTGCGAATTTGGAAAACTATCACACCATACTTCAGTGCTGATTCCCCACCACCCCAGCAATGTCGTCCCTTCCTCCTGCCCCAGGATCATCCTGCCTCTGTTTGAATGCCCCCAGTGACTGGGAGCTTACTACCTGTATGCAAATAGCTATGTAGAAAAGCTATTGATAGCATTAGGTTCTCAGAGTCCCTGCAAGGGGCCAGCCCCAAGGCCAGTTCTGCCCTTTGGAGTCAATCAGGAAAACCCAATTCATCTCCATCCTGCCAGTCCTTCAGATAGTTGAAGGCAGCTAGTCGCTTCTCCCAGTGAATCTCCAGGCTTGTGGCCGCCTGCCCTTGTCTGCGGATCCCTCCCCAGCCCTGTAGCCTTCTGGACCTTGCCTCTCTGGAGGCTCTGAGCCCAGCTGTGAACCTGCCAATACCAGGGAGGGCTGCCCACCTTTTCCCTTGCTCAAACGTTCTAGACGAGGTTTTGTTCCGCTGCTGAGTCACTTGGCTCATTCATATAGAATTCATCATCTTTCTGGCAGATGCTGCTGTTTAATCATTTTGTTCCCATTTTGGACTTGTGCAATCAGTTTGGGGTTTGCAGCTCAATTTTTTTTCCCTGGAACAGGGAACCTTGGGGAGGGGGAGGGGGAAAGTCAAGAGCTTTATGTCTATCAACTTATCTGATTTACCTCTGTATGCTTTGCCCCACCATCCCTCCCTTGCTATGCAGTACCTTTGTCATGCACCCCCATCATTGCCACACGGTCCAGCTCGGTGCCACCTGCATGACCCGCGTTGGCACAGCTGCAACAAGCCGGAAGTGGACAAGAGCAGCAAGGAGCCCATGGCCTGCTATTAATAATGCCTCTCCAGGCTCAAAAAATTAAAAATTATTGAACGGGTCTATTCTGTCAGTTATATACCTATGGAAAAAATCAAGCATAATAAAATGGTATATAGCAAACTCAGCCCGCAGCTGGTGCAGAAGTGTCCTGAATGCTTTTTCAGGACCTCCCTAATGTAACAAAACTTTCACTCCATCGGGTGCATTTTCCTATCCTTGCATCTAGGGAATACCTTTTTGGGAAAAGATAGGAAGCTGGTCTCCTCCGAGTTGCTTATCATGGACCTCGGAGTAGACAATTATTACTTAAATTATCTTCACTGCTACACTTGCTACTGACTGACTCTATGGTCTAGATTTTACTCTAGAGTTAGTCAACTCTAACATTTAGCACCAATTCTTTGATTAGTGGGCATTTCTAAAAAGCTTTATTTATTTACTTCAGAAAGAGAGAGGAACATATGAAAAGAGGCAGAGAATGCTGGAGTCGACTCCCTGCTGAGCGCACAGCCTGATGTGTTGTCTATCCCAGGACCTCGAGATCATGACCTGAGCCAAAATCAAGAAAGAATCTCTCAACAGACTGAGCTACCCATGCACCCCAATGGGCATTTGTCTTAATTGGCCCCCAGATCTGTCTCAGGGCAAACCTACTCTTTCCACAACCACCTGGAATCCAGCTAGTAATTATTTTAGATCAGTGGTTTTCAATGGAACTATACAATGGAATCACTTGGGGAGCTCTAAAACTTACCAGTGTCTGAATCCCACAATCAGAGGTTATGATGGAATCAAGCTCGGGTGCAGCCAGAGAAAGAATCAGGACTTCTGAGATTCTCCAGGTAGTTTTTGGTTTTTGTTTTCTTAAAGATTTTATTTATTTATTTAGAGAGATCATGAGTTAGGGGAGGAGCAGAGGAAGAGGGAGAGAAAGAGAGAGAGAGAAAGAGAGAATCTCCAGCAGACTCCCCGCTGCACACAGAGCCCAACTAGGTGCTCTATCTCAGGACCCTGAGATCACAATCCTGAGATCAGGACCTGAACCAAAATCCAAGAGTCGGACGCTTAACCAACTGAGCCAGCCAGGTGCCCCTCAACTTATCATTCTTAGATGAAGTTTCCTCTTCTGCGACTTGCCTATTCACATTGTCTGCTCATTTTACTGGACTTTGATCCTTTTTCCTATCAATTTATAGGAGTACTTTAAATAAATAAAGTGATTTTAAGTGTGTTGCAAATGTTTTTGCCAAGCTATCATGTGACTTCTACCTTTGATTATGGAGGCTTTTAAAATTTTTATGTAGTGAAACCGGTTTTTCCGTTTACAGTTTTTAGGTCTCCTGACCTGCTTAACAATGTTTCACTAAAATGTAGATCGTTAATTTCCTGATTTTCTTCTACCTCCCTGTTAGTTTTTATGTTTAGATATTTGATCCAAATGGAATGTGTGTGTGTGTGGCATGATGTATGTGTGTATGCATGGGAGGTGTTTTTTTTGTGTGTGTATATGTGTATAAGGTGTGGTAGTGTGGTGAGGTGTGTGTGTGTATGTGTGTGTGTCTGTGTGTGCGCGCGCGTGTCTATAGGAGGGAGGTCAGGCAAGGATCTAACTTTATTTTTTCCCAGACCTACAGCCAATTATGTCAACATGATTTATCAAATAAACTACCGTGTTCATGCTGAGTTGAAAAGACAGTTTGTCATCTGTGAAGTTTCCCAAAGAAATTTGGATCTGTTTTAGAACTTTCTCATTTATTCCTCTGATTTATTATTTTTTATATATTAAAAACATATTGTTTTCATAGCTGTGAAACAATAATTAATATTGAAAAAGTAATCTCCCCCACCCTTCCTTTACAAATTCTCTTGGCTCTTCTTGGACCTTAATTCTCCAGTATGAATTCAAATTTTGCCCAGTTTGGAAAAAAATGGTATTGTAATTATAATCACACTGAATGTACATACTGGTTTTAGAATAATTTGGTATTATATTCTTTTTCTTTTTTTTTTTGAGATTTTATTTATTTGACAGAGAGAAACACAGCCAGAGAGGGGACACAAGCAGGGGGAGTGAGAGAGGGAGAAGCAGGCTTCCCGCCGAACAGGGAGCCCGATGTGGGACTCGATCCTGGGTCTCCGGGATCATGACCTGAGCCGAAGGCAGTCGCTCAAACAACTGAGCCACCCAGGCTCCCCAGCTTCATCCTTTTTTTAGTTAAACTGATGGTGACTCTTAATGTAGGGTTTAAATGTATTCCTCTTGAATTTTATCTTTTTTTTTCTTGAGTTTTATCTTGTAAGTGTACTGTAGACATTTGTCCAGGTTGTTCTGAATTTTTTTCTTGCAGTTTTGAATGAGAAACAAAGAAATAAGCATGCCTTCTGGGTCTCTTCTACCCAGAGTATAGACAGGAATGTCC
Source organism: Spilogale gracilis (assembly GCA_004023965.1). Lineage (NCBI taxonomy): Eukaryota > Metazoa > Chordata > Mammalia > Carnivora > Mephitidae > Spilogale > Spilogale gracilis. Next base: position 92,462 of record PITA01004646.1, on the reverse strand, counting down.
ACTAGGACACTTTTTTTTTTTTTTTTAAGATTTTATTTATTTCTTTGACAGAGAGAAACAGAGCTAGAGAGGGAACACAAGCAGAGGAACTGAGAGAGGGAGAAGCAGGCTCCCCACTGAGCAGGAATCCGGATGTGGGACTCGATCTCCAGGGTCTCCAGGATCAAGATCTGAGCTGAAAGCAGTCGCTTAATCAACTGAGCCACCCAGGCGCCCTGCACTAGGACACTTCTTATCACATAAAATCTCTTGAAGTCCTGTGATAAGTAAATTGCTGTGTATCAAATCCTTTGGAAAATATCTTCCTCAAAAACATTCATGTCCCTCTGGTTCTGGTCTTTCCATTTTAGTATGCACAATTTTTCTCTACCTGGATACTGGCTTTTTTTCTGGTCCTTTTTTCAGTAATCCAAATTATGATTTCTACAGGGATTCCTTTCCATTATCCAGTGGATGGTTTGACTAAAAGAGCCTTCTCCTTCCTACACGTCACCAAGAATCCTTCTTTTTTAATCTGTATCCAGCCCCAAATGAAGTCGGCCATATTCTTCTGAAGTCATAATTCATTCGGATGAAAAGTCTGAGTACTTTATCTTTGCTAATGCCTTATTATATTAATCTGAAAGATCAGTTCAAGCTCTAATGCATCTCTGTAATTAAATTGCTTTAGGAGTCTCTGGGCTGGCTCAGGGGGTAGATCATGTGACTCTTGATCTTGGGGGTTTTAAGTTCAAGCCCTGTGTTGGGTGTAGAGATTACTTAAAAAAAATAAAATCTTCTAAAAAGTAAAATTAAACTGCTTTTCTTAGAGCTTTGCCCCTACAGAGTTCATAAAATAAGGTATTCTTTTGACAATATGAAACCCCTTTTAAGAATTTCCAAGCTAGAAGAATTCATATTATATAGCATCACCCACTGGTATAGAGTGGTATTGCAGGGCGCCTCTTGGCCACCATACATCTACAGTCTCAACAATTCTGTTACTGATAAATGAGAAGTGAGGCAAGAATCCACAGACATGGGAGGAATCTTGGGCGAATTTCTGGGGGAAAGCAATAAAAGATAGGAAACTTAAGAATTGTGAAAATAGCACATAGTTCAGAGAATGGGTCGCAGAAGGCCAAGTTAACAGTTCTCCTGCCAAATGTCTTCAACTGAAAATACTGATGGATTTTTTTCCCCCTAGGAAGTTTTCTTTCTTATTTTAAATGGAATCCCACAGGAAAATGGGATTTATATTTTCCTGTACAGCCAATACTGCTGCAACCCTGCTATGAAGGGTCCTTTGTGTCCCTTCAAGAATTTACTCTTGTGCAATGTTGATGGTATGGTGGTGAGCATACCGACCTTCCAAAAATATTTCACTCTTTAGCTTCCAAGGAATGACTGTTTGGGTGATTAACAAGGTGGCATGAACAAGGAGGAAACACTGTTTCATTCCATGGCATTAAGGAGTTTATTGAGGGGATAAGGGCAAAAACTTGGCCAAGGTCTGGCTTAGAGAAGGGTTTGTTAATGCACCAGAGGTCTCACCAGCATCCAAGTTTCCCCTTTTCCTCGTGGGGACCCAGCTAAGGGGCATTTCCCTGGCCTCTTGCCTTTGGTTGAGGTCATGTGACTGAGTTCTGGCGGCTGGAATGGGGCTGACAGTGCGTGTGCACGTCTTCTAGGTCTGTGCCATGCTCACTTCCAACCCCGAATCCTCCAATCTCTTTCCACTCTCCATCAACCTAGGAGGATGCTGACTGAAGATGGCAATATCTCGGGACAAAAGAAGCCTGGGTCCTCCAGCCAACATTTGTAATAACCAGCTAACCTGCAGTGGATTGTGAAATTCTTGAGAAATAAACTACTGCTATCTGTCATTGAAGTCTTGCAGTTATTTATCAGAGCTAGTGCTACCTGTTCTAACTACTACAGAAGCTCTCTTGAAAGGGGATGATGCCATAGTAATAAAAACATAAAAATGTGACCTAGCTTAGCAACTCGGTAGCAGGATATGAAGAACCTGCTATTAGAGGCTGAAAATATGAAAATCTTTATTATGCAGTAGCTTTATTATTTGGTAAGCTGTGTCCTTGTTATCTAGGACAACAGACCACATGCCTACTAATGCTCCGGGCCATTTGTTGGAAAAAAATCAAAGTGATAGTGTATGTTCTCTGCTACTGGCTGTATTTGGCAAAGCAATCTAAGAAAAAGATGAGCTCAGGAGAAGTGGATGGTTTGCAAAGAGAAATGAAAGGAAATAGAGTTCAGAAATTTTAAGCCTGCAAGGGAGGGAAACGCCAACAGCTTCTCTATCCCAAACAGCAGAAAAGGCCCATTAAGACCCAGCCTTGGTGAAAAGATCAGATGAAGGATATGACCTTCTGAGTCAAGTCTTATACAAGTAGCAACCTGCCCCTAGACAGACAGAAAAAGGCACAGGGGACAAAAGCAAGGAAAGAAAGCAGGTTTGGAAACTATGTCTAGGAAAAACTCCAGGTGTGGACACTAGCCTGTGGAATCCCTTAGAAGCAACCAGATGAGACTTTGCTAAAATTTTGAGGGACTTTGATCATACACAAACACATACCCAAAAACCCAAAACGAAGCAAACACATAAAAACCCTTACATGCCCAGACTTTTACCTTTTATCTCAACTATTGGATCTGTAAAATAACTCTGTTCCAGAAGGAATTAGGCTGGGAGAACTGAGCAACTCCAGGGAAGACTCAGCCCCTAGCACCCACTTCAGATGTATACAAAATGGGTCACAGGCCAGGAAGAACCTTCTAGAGAGCATAGCCCAGGGTATAATAAACAAGAGAGTTCCTCCAGAGAGTTGAACGAGGGCCTAAGCAAGAACCTTCCCTCATCCCAGTGTTAGGGGCCTTTACAGAATCCGGGAGGGTCTCAAAATACCCACAGACCTATAGCTACTGTCTCTCCCTCCCTTCCCTTTCCCAAATGGGCGTTTTTATTATGATTGACTGATCCATGCTCCTCCATTTGAGATTGGAGCTACTTCAGACCTAAGGAAAGACAGAATCACAGAGAGAGTCTGGACTGCGAGCTCGGGGGATGTGGGGTTGAATCCCACCGAACCCCTGGGAGGAGAATGTGCTTTATGTGTGAAGACAAAGAAGCAAACCAATATTTGGTGGGCAGGAGGCCAAAATGTGCAGAGAATACCGGTCACCGTTGATCTGTGCTTCTTTCTCCATCCAGGGCCCACAGCTCCTCTGTTTTCAAGACCTTTTGCTGTTAGGTAGGCTCTGGTCAGTGGACTGTGGATCAAAGTGCTTTACACCAGCCCAGACCAGCCTATAAAATCCTCCTACACATGGCCCTCCATCCTCTCTCCCCTTTTGCAACAACCTTAGAGCCACATGTTGAAGACAGTGGTAAAACAAGGTGGAAGGTCCCTGGGTCCCTGGGTCACTATCTGGAAGAGAACTGCCCGACCCACCCAGGATTGTGATGTGAGTGAGAAATAAACTTTTCTCGTATTAAGATAGGATATAGGGGGTTGTCACAGCAGCAAATGTTACACTGACGAGTGTCAAGATAGGGAATACCTATATTTAGAAAATATACGGAGAGGAGAAGCTATCAGAGAAAGAGAAGTCAAAAAAGCTTAGAAGAACCAGAAGGATGTAGGATCAGAGAAACCAGGGGAGAAAAGAACTTCAAGAAGGAGCTGCTGATGTTTGTGATGGTTAATTTTACATGTTAACTTGGCTAGACCACAGTATTCAGGTATTTGGTCAAACATTATTTTAGACACTTCTGGGAAGGTATTTTTTCAATTAATATTTAATGTTCAAATCAGTAGACTTTGAGTCAAGCGGATTACCCTCCTCCCTTTGGTGGGCCTTATCTAATCAGTTGAAGGCCTTAACAGAAAAAAAGAGAATGACCTCCCCCAGAGAAAGGCAATTCTGTCAGTAGACTGCCTTTAGACTTGAGCTGCAACATTAACTCTTCCTTGGGTCTCCAGCCTCCTGGCTGTTTGTTCTGTTTCTTTGGAGAATTCTGACTAATACAGCGTTAAGTCTACAATATGGTTGAAGAGGATACAAGTTTCAAAAAGGCTATTATTCTGGCAACTAAGAGGACCAAAGCAATTTTAGCAAACATTGGGGGTTGAAGCTACATCTGAAGAAGGAAAAGTGGAAGCAGTGTCCTAATGCTGTTGAAGAACAGGATGGGAGAGGAAAGGCTCAAAGGCGCAGATGGAGTTGAGCTTTAGGAGAAAGATGTTTTGTGTCTGGAGTAGAAAAGACAAAAGCAAGTTTAGGGGAGCTTCCTGGGGGATTCTGCTCTGAGCAAACCACAGCACTGCTCAAGAACTGATGTGAGACTCTCCACTTTTATTAGACAGAGGGTTCTACCATTAGTGATTCTGGTTTGTTCCCCACCCCACAAATGACCTCTGCCCTATAGCAACTTCCTTTGGCTTCCAACAGAAGTACGGCTCACATGTCCCAGTCAAATGCATGCACCCCCAGCCTCAGTTACAAACAGTATTAAGCATTTCTTTCTATCCAACCCCACCCCACTGCACCTGAGCTGTCTGTGCCTCTATGACCAAGCCCAGCCCGAGTCCCTTCCTGATAGCCCCTCATCATCTGTTTTTTGGGGGCAGAGCCAGGGTTGGGGAATTAACTAGGAATTTGTTTCAGTGGACCCTGGGTCCATCCCTACAGCTGTTGGTGGAAGGCGCCTGAAATTGGAGCTGAAGGCTGTCATCCCAGGGCTGGTGTAATCTCCAGGAAATCCCTGTCTCCTCCCTTCTTGATCCGTGGTCTGTGATCATCCTGTAGTCTCATCTTTCTGACTTCCATTTGAACTATTTCAGCGCTGTGACCCCCTCCCGCCTGCCACTTCATCTCCAGCGCTTTCCTGCTACTCCAAAGAGCTAGGTCCTCTCTCCCCTGCGTCCTTTCGGAACTAGAGCTCATCCTCTGAACATCTTCAGGGCTGAGGCCCAGCCCTGCTCACCCAGGGCCCATCTGCAGCCAGACACAGGCCTATTTTATTTCTTTGCTGATATATTTGCTTATCAGAACAATACCATAGGCTATACACATCCTCCAAATCCAAACGGTCAGGGACAGGGGTCAGGGACAGGGGTGCGGGCACTCTCTCACATCAGGGTTAGGCCCTTTTTGTCACTAAACATCTAGGGTCAAGCCAACTAATGAAAGCATGGAGAAAACCAGAGGTCATTTGTTTGTTCTTCCTGTCGGTAAATATGGGAGGGCCTTCTGTGAGAGGCAGCCTGCTGTACTATATAGCTACACACACGGGCACCGGATTTAGCCTACCTGGATTCAAGCCCCAAGATCTCCACTTCCTAGCTAGTTCGTTACAGTAAGCATGTGCTTCATCTCTCCCTGCCTCATCTCCTCTACTACAAAGTGAGGATAATAGTTGTGTTTGTCTCAGAAGGCCACTGGGAAGATAAAATCCACTAACGCACAGGTAACCGAGGAAAGGATCACTTTCCTGGAACTGGTATTTACGAAGCCGGTCCTGGTCCATGCCGCCATCCCAGGAGGCTGAGGTGGTCTTGGAATCCACGGTGGGCAACAATCTCTCTGAACCTCAGTCTCTACCTCTGTTAAATGGGCACCATGGTTCCTGGCTCCCACCCTAGAGGCTGTGGTGAGCTAGTCTTGAGAGAATGGAGAGAATGTGCTTTACAAACTGAAACTTGCCGTGGACACCCCCCTCCCAGGTGGAGCGGGTTAGAGAGAGCTGAAGGTCATCCTTTCTCGTGGGCTAGGGTTCCTGAATGGTGGCTGTGGCCCCTTCTCGGCTCCTGGCTTAGAAGAAGGTGTCTCTGCTTTGGTCCTACCTCCTTTACTCTAAGGGCCAAACCGGGGTGGGCACGAACATGGGGGGATGTGGGGAAAGGCCAGGCCTTGTGGCCCCCACGCTGGGGTCCCAGCTCTCCCTGCTGCCCTGTTGTAGCGTTCATCACACCTCAGCACCATGACTTGTTTCATTGTTGGCCTTCCTCGTGGAGTACTCCTCACGCTCCCGAGCTGGGCCGGGAGGCGGGCACGCGGAAGGTCCTCAGGAAATGTTCCATTAGGGACCTGCGAAGACCCCCAGAGGAGAGCGTCAGACAAGGGTCACAACTCCTGACTTGAGGTCAGTCTTCCTCTGATGTCACCGCACAAGATCACAGAATTTGGGAACGCCTGGGGCCCAACTCCCTCCTTGCAGAAAACCCCGGTTTGGAGACAGGAGCTGGCCGCCCAGAGTCACTCCCCCAGGGCGGGAGAGCTGGGTTGACCAACCTTGCCGGCCTTCCCGGGACTGAGGGGCTGGAGGGGATGCGGAATTTCAGGGCTGAGGCGACGAGAGTCCCGGCAACCCGGGGCTGGAAGCCGGGGACCCCGCGTTCCCCCAGTCCGTCTGCCCTTGAGACGGGCGCGGGGACCGTGCGGGGCTGAGACCCGCTCCCCGACCCCCAGCCGGGCCCAGGCGCGGGGCGGCCCCCAGGGCGGGCGGCGGCGGCTGGGGAGCTGGGTGGGCGGGGGTTCCCCCGCGGGCTCCCGGGGGAGCTGGCAGGCCCGGGTCGGGGGCCGGCGGCGGCACAAAGAGGCCCGGCCGCGGCAGTTTTGAAACTACCGAGGAAGCGGATCTGGGCCCGGGGCCCAGGGAGTGACGAGGCGGGAGGGAGCGCGCGCCAGCGAGCAGGGGGGCGGCGGGGGGCGCGGGGCGCGGGGCGGCTGCAGACCTCGCCGGCCTCCAGCGGGAAGCGCGCGCGGGCGGCGGCGGCGGCGGCGGGATGGGCGGCCCGGCGCCCCCCGGCTGCGACCCCGCGGACCCTCCCCTCGGCGCGCCGCCTCCGCAGCCCCGCGCTGGAGCGGGCGGCGCGTAGGGCGGCGAGCGGGCGCCGGCCAAGGAGCCGCAGGCATCACCCCACCCCCGGCCACTCCACAGCTCCAGCCGCCGCCCTGGGGCGACCCTGAGGCCCCGCAGGAGGGACCATGAAAGGTAAGCCCCGCGTGCGCGAGGGCCGAGGAGACCCCCCGCGGGACCCCCGCACCCCGCACCGCACCCGGCTCGGGGCGCGGCGGGCGCCTCTCGCGTCCACGGGGCTGTGGAGGGGACGACGCCCCCGGAGCGAGCCCCGGCCCTTCTGATCCTGCTGCGGATGGCGTTGATGGGGAGGACCGGGGGACCCTGAAGGGCCAGGGGAGAAGGAGGAGAGGGAGAGTTCACACACAGCCCCCTTCAGAGTCCTCTTCTCTCGCTGCGTTGCTCTGTCCCTAAAAAGTTGTCGATTCTGGAGAAGTTTCCGATCCCTTTAACCCGGATCAGTGCAAAAAGATGCCACCAGCCCAACCTTCTGGCTGCGTTAAATTCCCAACCAGGGGACCCCATCTCACAGGACCCTGCAGCCCCTATCTAGCCTTGTGCGCCAGGCGCCAGGTCGAGGATTCTCCTCCAGGAATTTCAACCTCTTCTTCAGAAGAGACCTGTCCTGTCCAAGTCCCTCAGCCCAGAGCCTGCCCTACCAGGCCTCTCAACCCTGGCTGACCCAGCCTCTGACCTCCCGAGGACACAGCGGCTGGGGAAGGCCCATGGTCCAGGCCTGAGCTCTCCCCAGGGCACTGGGTCATCTCCACCCTAGCCCTTGCAGCCAGGTCCTGGGATGGACACAAGAAGAGGACTTGGTCCCAGGTGCTCGTACCTGGGCCTGGCGTTCTTGAGGCCTCGGTAAGAGCACACTTTGTCTTCACGCTCGATTTCAAGCTGGGGGAGCAGCAGACATTGGAATCATCCTATGGGACAGGGTGATTTAAATTTCGAATGCTCTCTTCTGTGCTTGTCAGTAATGCCTCCCTAGTGCCTCGGGCAGGTGCTGGGCTCCTGGCACTGAGAACCTCCCCACTCCTTTGACTTACTGCATGTGGGGACTGAAAAAGACCTTCGAGATCATCTAAAGGGCTTTAAACTCTACCCTCGGGTGTTGTTGAAGGAGCAGCTCTGATGGTGTCCTTTACATAGAAGGGGCTGAGGAAAGGGCTCACAGACAAACCTCCGACAGAATACAGCCAACATGTTGTATAGTTGAAGAAACAGCCCAAACAGGTAGAAGGGGCTTCATGGGCGTGCAGACCGGTGCCCCCCGCAGGTCCCTGCACTCGGAAAGCCTCACACTAGGTCTAATGTCTTGAAATTCTTAATTACTTTTAAACAGGGACCCATCACACTTTCATTTTGCACGCGGCTCTGCCAGTTATGTGGCTGGTCCTATGGATAGGGGAAGGAACTTGCTCAAGAGTCACGGCTAGTCAGGGGGACCGGAGCCCAGGGGCCGTCCGACTTCCAGGCCAGAGCACTGGCTACTATACTCCTGCCTCTCTGCCGCTTCCTTCCTTCTGGCCTCTGGCCCCTCTGAGCTTCCCAGTGGCCTCACGGTGTCTTGGGCTCTCTGGGAGGAGGCAAGCAAGTTGTAAGCAACCCCAGGGAATTCCCTTGGCTGAAGAGAGCAGCCTCAGCATGAAGCTCCTGCTGTCACCTACCACATCTGTGGAGCTCACCCTCGTTAGCCGGGCTAGGGCACGTCATTACCCAGAAGCCTCTGGAAGGCTCTTAGACCACATGTCACCACAGGCTTGGGGCCCACACTGCTCTGGACCTTAGTGATAACGATGGGAAGATGCTTCACATACTCAGAGTTGTTTGGCTCCACCAACATTCCTGACAAACACTGTAAGAGAAAATCAAGTGATGGAAAGACAGGACAGAGCCTTCTGAAATGGTGGAGACATCCTGCTCCCGTAGAAGAGGGAGTTAGGAGCACATGACCTGCCTTTCTGAAACTCAGCGAGGCAATTCCAGTCCTCTGAGTGGAAGAGGAATAAGCTGGTGTGGATGAATATTTGGAGGAGGAAGGGCTGTCCCATGCAGTAGCTGTCTGGGTCTTCCTGGCCTGCTGGCTGGAAGTCTCTGGGCTCCCTCCTGGCGTTCCCAGGTCTGCCCCTCTCACCTTCTTTTCCCCATTCCCAACCAACAGCCTCACCAACTATGTGAGGCCAAATTCCTGTTCACTGAGGCCATTGGGGCAGCTGTCAGGTATTTTTTCCTCCAGTCTCTTGGAAACATTCCATGATCTCCCAGAACATCCCTGGGGCTTGGGCCGCAGAGCTGCGGGGGAAGACTGGGATTGTTTTCGAGTACACCGCCCTATAGGGTCTTCCCTGAGCCTCCCCAGGAGCCAGGAAGCGCGGTCCCCTCTACCTGAGATAGAAAAAGCAGGACAGACAGCAAATATTTGGCCTTTGGATCTGTGAAGTTTGAAGAAGCAGGACTTTTTTTTCACCCACATGGAAAAAGTAAAGTGCCCAGCAAAGCAGGGCAGCCCTTCCAGACTGGCCTTTTCCCAAGGAGCACTGGCTTCCAACCCTCCTCCAAAGGCCCCACCAATCTGAGAATTACATCTGTTGGCCAAGATTCACCTCCCCCCGTCAAAGCAAAACACGGTGATGTTATGCTTTGTGGGGGAGAGGGGCGTTGGTGCGGACGGCACTTAAAAGGCATTTAAGTGGCCAGATGCCAGGACCCCGACTGCCAGCCAAGCTGTTTCCACCCCGGGGCCCCTCCTGCCCGCCTGCTTGCCTGCCCTCCTGCCTCCGGCCAGCTCTCCCAGGCAGCCGCATTTTTCGACACAGGAAGCCGCTACCTGGCCCCAGGTGTAGACCTTCTCAAGCCCCGGGGGGTGGCCTACACCTGCCACCAGCCCCTTGGTGACAGGCCCATCTTGGAGTGTCCCATTGGCTTGTCTGAGCCCTTAACAGCCACCTGTGGATCGGTGTACATACCTGTGGTGAGAGGGACCTGTGGCGGGACCCCTCCCAGCTCTGCCAGCACCCTCCCCCCCCAAACCCACACACTCTAGGAACAGCCTGGTCCCCTGTGATTGGAGAGTCAAAGACCCGGGCTCTGTTCTGGCCCCACGTGAGGCTCTGGTCAAAGTGTTTCCCTCTTTGGGCCCCGTTCTCATGGGTGGTCCGTAAGGCCAATCGTACCCTGATGCTCTGTGACTGAGCCCAGGAACTTGAGCCTGAGAACCACTTGGGGAGCAGAAGTGACTCGGTGGAGAGATGGTTGGAAGCAGGCCTACCGGAGGGGCAACTCTGGGAGACTTGTCCTCAGCTGTCACATCCAGGGGGAGCCACACCCCACTGTTCAGCCAGCGTGGGATGAGCGGTCCCTTCCTATAGAATCAGAGACCAGTGCCCGCCCTCCACAGACATAAGGGTGGACAGGCAGAGAAAAAGAGCTGCAGAGTACAGCAGTGTGTTCCCGGGAAAATCGACTCTATGCATCTTAACACAGGAGATTGTACCCACTCATGAGTGGGTAGACTGGGTCCCCTTTGAAGGCCTGGCTCCCATCCCCAGACCGTGGGCACTGGAAGGAACCTGATTCTAGAAGAAAAGGAGCTGATGCGGCAGGATGTAAAGAGCCACTAAACAGCTCAGTTTTGGGAGGGGCCTGAGGGCTCAGATGATGGAGATTAGCTCCAAACCCTCACACACACACACACACACACACACACACACACACACACACACACACATTGCAACCAGCTGGGGTAATTCTGATAACTGAAGACTCGTATCCCAAAGCTAATTTGGGAGGGAAAAAAAAGAATTATGCTTCTCAGGAGATGGTTGCTGGAATAGCTTAGCAGTCTTCATGGAGGACAGGTAGCTGTGCTGGGTGTGAGGCCTGTGGGTCCAGGTGCAGGACGGACCATGCCCCGCATCCCTTGTATATACGCTGCCCATATTTGCTTGTGTTTCAGTTAGCAGATGTGTGTGTGCGCGTGCTCGTGTTGTGAGCACCGAAGCCAATGTTAGAGCTAGCCCTCTCAGCCCAGTTCTATAAGCTGGTAGCTGTGAGGAAGTCATTGATACTGTCTGGCCTTCCTCATCTGTCATTAGACTAGATCATCTTTCATGGTCTTTCCAGCTCTAACGTTCTACTCTATGGTTTCTTCTTCTGAGAGGGTGCGTTCATTTATGTATTTTATTTGAGTCGCCTTGACACACAGTTGCCTTAGTTTCAGGGCTGTGTTAGCGGGCCTCTGTCACCATGCAACATCGTTATAGTATCATTGACTGTTCCTCTTATGCTCATGACTTATTCATTCCATCACTGAAAGCCCGTATCTCCTACTGCCCTTTGCCCATTTTGCCAACGCCCCCCACCTCCCTTCTGGCAGCCATCTGTTTGTTCTCCATATTTATAGATCTGATTCTGCTCTTTGTTTATTCTTTTGGGTTTTTTTTCAGATTCCGCGTATAAGTGAAATCATGTGGGATTTGTCTTTCTCGGTCTGACACTCTTCACTTACTCTCTAGACCTGCCCATGTGGTTGCAAGAGGCAGGATCTCATCCTTTTTCCTGGCCGTGCAATATTCCGCTCTATATACAGGGGAGATTTATTTCTATCTCTCCATTGACCTATTGATCTGAATCTGTTTTTTTTTTTTTTCAGAATGAGACTGTAGAACCCACAGGGTGGTGTTAGAATGTGAGGTGAATGACTATGGTGACCCTGGGCTGCCTTCTTCTTGCCTCAGTGTCTCTCAGTGCCTGGCACTTAGGAGACATCCGCTACACTCATCAGTGGGTAAATCTGAGTCCCCCATTAGGCTGAAATCCTTAAAGGCAAGAGGAACACCATGGGATTCCTCAGAACCTAGTGTAGGTCTCCAATAAAGACTCGTGCTTCTAGTTCACATTTACTGACCGTCCGCCATATGTCAGAACTTGTATATCTGCGCCTCAGGGCCAAGAAAGATGCAAAGAATGGCTCCATATCCTTTCTCTCAAGGAACTTACCCTTTGCTAAGGTTGGTTCTTTTCCTGTCGCCCCCCCTTTGCTGCTCCTCTTCTGGGGGAGTCTGGTATCAACTGTGGAGCCTCTGGTTCTTAGGGGACACCCATTCTTGGAGAGTCTTACCCAGTCATGCAGATTTGACACTTGGGGATAGGCTGGTGATCTCAGGTTTACAACACTGGGCTCCGTACGCCTGTTTCTGACGGCGTCCTGAACACTTCTCGCTAGAGCCCTGCAGGTACCTCCTTCAAGGCTCCATGTCCTCCTGCACCTAAGCTAAGCTGTTGGTTATTCCGGGATGTTGCCCCACACCCCGATGGTGTCTACCCTCATGCAGACAGGACAGACACATCTAAGAGGAAAACCACATAATGAAGGAGGAAGTGACAGAACCGACGACAGGTCTATACAGTAGATGCAGTAGGGATCCTGGAGAGAAAGAGCCTTACAAGTTGGGGCACCTCGGAGAGCCTTTCAGGAAGAGATGAAGGGTGGGTGAAACTTGGATCAGGAGAGGCAGGACATGGGGTTAGGGAGAGCTGGGTTTCTGACATCCATAACTGTCGAGTGGGAGACTTGCCTGGAGTTGAGAGTCGGCTCAGAGACCCGGGGAGCCACAAGACCAGGAGGACTCAAGTGCCACGCCCAAGGCTTCCCGCTGTGTCCTGTTGACTTTGGAGCGACCCTGGAAAGGTTTCTCAGGAGACGGCCTGTGGCTGCTTCTCGCTGGAGACGTGCTCTAGTGACTTTAGAGCACACTGGAAAATCTCTACTTGCAGAAAATGGGAAGAAGAAATGAGCTTGTGAAGGAAGGAGTCAGGGGTGTTCAGGGACACAGGCAGAGAACTGTGAGGGGCATGCCTCAGGAGCTGGGAGGAGAGGGTTCCAAGAAGGGGAACATGGCCGACAAGGTTGACTGTTCGTCAACAGAGTTAACTGATTTGAGAAAGCCAGGCTGCACAGGCTGAGGGCCATGGGTACGTCTGAAGCAAAAGTTCAGAGGAGCCCAGCATTAGAGAAGGCTCAGGAAAAGAGAGCCGCAAGAAGCAGGGTCAGGCAAGAAGGTGTTTTCGAGCTGGGGCTGGCCTGGCTTATTGGAAGGAAGAGGGAGACAGGGGAGAAGGAAACGGTCATGTGGTGAGGGAGGAGGTAGCAGTAGAAAACCTTTGCCTCAGAAAGAAGAAAGCCTCTTTTGCGGAGGACCTGAGGGAAGAGAGAAATGACAGATACAGACATAGACTTGTTGCATTTAATCTTTTTATGGTACGTACACATTATGAAAATTTTTGAAAAATTCGGTAATGGGGGAGAAAAGAACTCCTACCCCTCAGAGATAATTGACAAGATCTGGATGAGCATTGTTCCAGAAATCTTTCTGGGTGTATTTGCATACAGATTTTTTGTTACATATGGATAAGATTATACTTTCCATGTTATTCTGTGTATGTATTTTTATTTTTATAAAGATTTTACCCTTTTGTCAGAGACAGCGAGCACGCACAAGCAGGGGAGGTAGGCAGAGAGAGAAGCAGGCTCTCCGCTGCACAAGGAGTCCAATGCGCGACTCAGTTCCAGGAGCCCAGGATCGTAACCCAAGCCAAAGGCAGATGCCCAACTGACTGAGCCACCCTGGTGTCCCTCTATATATGTACTTTTAAAATTCAACAATAGAACCGAGATATCTTCCCTGGGCCAAAAATAGAGAACTGCACTATTTTTTAAATGATTGCCCAATATTACATGTGCGATTTCTGATCATTCATTTAACCCCTTATTGATGGGCATTTGAGTCACTTACATTTTTCCTTGGGTGTATCATAGCACGCAGTGGTCATTTTTAATACATCTATCTTTGCCTCATGGTGGAAGTATGCCCTGAGGAAAAAAAAACTCCTAGAAGGGGAATCCAAAGGCACGTTCAGCTCATCCAAAGTTTGGAGAGGGCCACGCTGCCCCACATGCACAAGCAGACCCTTCATTCCCACGTTTGAGGTGTAATACTTGCAGCGAGTATGAGGAAGGTAGAGAATTTTGATCTTTTCAGGAAAGGAAGAAGTGAGTTCATTTTTGGCGACGAGCAGGCTGAGAAGAGGAGAGGGGCAAGCGAAGATCCAGGGGGCAGGACTTGACTGAAGACAAATCCACACTGCTCCCACCTCTGGGTTTCCCCTGAGCAGTGCAGAGAAAAGAGGCTGAGGGGGTGAAGGGCGCAAGGGCCAGAAGATGAAGCTAATGGCTCCAGCCAGCTGAAGCTTATGCTGGGGGGCTCGACCAATGGCAGAATGGGGGTAAGGAGTAAAAAAGCTTAGTGCAGTGGGAGTGGGAAGAGCAGTGGGAGAAGTTCTGGAGATCCTGCAGATGGAACTGCAGGGAGTTTTCTGTTCCAAAGGGCGCAGCGGCTGAGTTGTGGTGGAGGCGGAGAAGAGACACAGAGATCCCGGGTCTACGAGCCCTGAGGTCCAGAGAACTAAGGGACTTTCAACAAATGTTGGCCCCATTAAGTTGATGGCAGCAGATGGGATAAAAAAATATTCCAGCCCAGGTGTTTATCCAGAACAGCGTTCCCCAAAGCGGGTGCACCTCCAAATACAAATTTCATGGGATTTAATGCATCTTTTTTTTTTTCAAGAATGGCAGGAAGTTCTATGATCAAATGTTTGAGAAACATAAAAATAAACACAGATTGAAGAGGGCTTTTTTTGTGTGTGTGTGACTTGTCAAGATCTTCGCTATGTTAATGTGTTTTTCTAAGATGGCAAATAGAATATGCAATAGCATTTTCTAGACTTACTTGATCAAAGAACTTTTTTTCACGAAGAGTAATGTGGAATTCCAAAGTGTTTCACAGGACATAGTTTGAAAAATAGGTTTCTTTCTTCTTGTTTTGGGAGGGGGAGGGACAGAGGGAGAGAGAGAGAGAGAGAGAGGGAGAGGGGGAGAGACAGAGAGAGAGAGGGAGAGGGAGAGAGAGAGATTGAGAGAGAGAGAGAATCCCAAGCAGGATCCACGCCCAACACAGAGCCTGATGCAGGGATTGATCTCATGATTCAGGGATCATGACCTAAGCCGAAATCAAGAGTCAGATGCTTAACTGACTGAGTCGCCCACACACCCTGAAAAATGGATTTTGTGGAGGTTGGAAATCGGTCCTGAGCATAAGGGGAATATGCAGAGAAAGGCCAATATACGATAGCAATTCTAGTAGGATCAGAAAAGAATCCCAATAAAAGTGACAGCTGCTACCATTTATCAAGAATTTACTGTGTGCGGGCACCTGGGTGGCCCAGTGGGTTAAAGCCTCTGTCTTCTGCTCAGGTCATGATCTCAGGATCATGGGATCGAGGCTCTCTGCTCGGCAGGGAGCCTGTTTCCTCTGCTCTGTCTGCCTGCCCCTCTGCCTACTTGTGGTCTTTCTGTCAAATAAATAAATAAAATTTAAAAAAAAGAAGAATTTACCGTGTGCCAGGCACTTTTGTCACTTGTCACCTCATTGGGTTTCCACAGCAGCTCTGTGAGTGGATGGTATGCTGAGAGAAGGGAAGTAAGAAGAGAGCAGGGACCTCAAGTGGTGAAACACAGATAGAGTGAGGGGTTTAAAGATCCAGAAATGACAACAGAGACCAAGCAACTGGTGATTCCCACCCCTCTTTTTCATTCCCATAGGATTTTGGGGTTCAGGGAGAGGGGAGGAGCCACTGCCCATATAAAGGAGGACCAGTATGTGTGTGATGGGGGAGGGTTGGGTCTGTTGCATGGAGTGAGTAACCAGGGTTGTCTTTTCGACTGGAGGCTATGACTAGATACCCTGGAAGGGATATCTAGAAATGGGGTAGGTATTTGGAGTTATCACAATGACCGGGGACCGCTGCTGACATTTAGGATGCGAAAATTCTGTACAGCGTGGTTCAATGCTATTTAATGAAGAATTGCACCACCCAGAGGCTGAGTGCTCCCATTGGAAACACAGAGGGTGAGGAAGGGGAGGAAAGTCCCTGGGGACAGAGAGGGCTTAGGCGAAAGGGCGAGTTTCCCCGAAGCCTGTGTGGTGACCAGGAGCACAGTGGAAGGCAGACTGTGGGCTGGCTCAGAGGATTCAGACAGAGGTGATAGGAGGAGAGAGAAAACCTGTCCCAGGGCATCAAATGGGATTTTTTTTTAATTTTTAAAAAATTTTATTCATTTATTTGACAGAAAGAAACACAGCTAGAGAGGGAACACAAGCAGGGGGAGTGAGAGAGGGAGAAGCAGGCTTCCTACCGAGCAGGGAGCCCGATGGGGGGCTTGATCCCGGGACTCCGGGATCATGACCTGAGCCGAAGGCAGTCGCCCAACCAACTGAGCCACCCAGGCGCCCCTCGAATGGGATTTTAGAAACAAAGGAGCATAAAGGAAGTGATTGCTAGAGGGAAGCAGATCATGACAACTCGATGAGCAAGACAATCTGAAAGGGAAGGACCAGATCCTTCCCTTAAGGAGAGAGGGGCAGACTGATTCCCACCAGACTATAGATGTATCCACAAAGGAAGCTGGTGGGGAGGGGGCAATGGGGGGAGGGTTCTAATGCAAACAATTTTGCAACCTTAATTATAGCATTCTCCAACCTTAAACTATAGCTATTTTGCAACTTTAAATACAGCATTGGCTCCTGAGAAGACTCAGAAGTCTTTATTTTTACCGCCCCAATTGGCTGTTTTGAAAACCCACTCTGTGAACTCGGTAGAAGATAATCATCAAAATATGTTCCTTGAAGTTCCCAAAGAAAGACCTTTTATTCAGTTCCTCGAATCTCTCCCCCTTGCTGACTCTGACGGAAGATTGCACTCCCAGAAAGGCTGAGGAGTGAATTAACTCCATATTTTTGGTCAACCGAGAGGAAGCCGGAGTCGGTAACTACAGGCGAGTTAGCTGTTGGTCACGGGTCCGGGCTGTTTTCCACCTCCGGGGAGAAGGGAGCTCAACCTCGACAGAGTCAGCAGTCACGCCTAACAACGTGCCAAGACATGCACCTTCGGTCACACTTGCTACGTGGCTCTGTGGGAGCAGAGGCCCCCAAAAAAGTGGTCTCTCTTGTGGCTGACCCTCTGATAATTGAGTCGGCTATTACGACCTTAGGAACGGGAGGAAGAGAGGCTGTTTCAGATCTTCAGTGAGGCTGAACACTTGCAACACTGGCCTTGGAAGGCTGTTAGATTGTTTGTTGGAAGCACACCGCCTGGAATTCGTGTAGGGAGCACTAGATGAAGAGTAGAGAGCCTGGCGGTGCCTTCAGTAGGTCGTTCACGGGCCCGGCTTCTTTACCGCCGCCGTGACCAGGATATTCCCTCGGGACAGCTCTAATCCCTTGGGGCCTCTGGACCAGGGGAGGCAGGAACTGGCTTACACGTTCCTTGCTGTCCCAAGTTTGCCGTGAGAGAGGGGCCTCCCAAAGTCTTAAGAGTCCAGGCATTATCTTCTCTTCTCCAGTGTCCTTTCCCAAGCCCAGCCCCTCTTGTCACCTTTAATCCTGGAGTCAGAAAAATGGGAAAAGGAAGGAAGAAAGATAGAAGGCCATGGAGCCTATTTCGCTTTCTGGAAACGTAGCCTGCCTTCAGGTTCTGTGGCCTGCCACACGGCCTCTCCTTTAGCCACTGCGGATTCCCTGCAGCCTGCCATGTCTGACACTCAGGTCCCTCAGTTTTCAGCATTGCCAGAAGTCCTCAGTGTCATGGATAACTTCTCTATGGCATAGGGAAGAGCCACAGCCTTACTTTAGAGGGCTGTAGAATGTTGCTGAACACCCACTCTGCGATCAGCCCGGGGCCGACTGAGGCTGGAGCAAGATCTCAGACCTCAAGGAGTTGTAAACAGTTGTCAGGCCTGGGTGGAGAAGGCTGTGTGTGGCCCCCTCTGTACGAGTGCCTGGTTCTGTCTTCAGGTCCTTGGACTTGCAGGAACCACAAACTAGCTGGCAGGTCACTTCCCTTCTCCAAGCCTTTGTACCATGACAGAGGGGTTCTGGGAATTGCCAGCTCCTTCCCACACTCCCTGTCTCTGAAAACCCTTTGGAAAGCTGGTGTACCCAACACTAAGTCAGTTCGCAGCATGGGAGACAGAGAGGGGGAGGAAATTCGTTTCCTGTCCCATCCACCCCTCTTGGCCCAGCGCAAGGAGGTAGTACAGACTCCTGTCTAATCAATCATCCTCTGATCAATCATAGCCTCTGTATCCTCAAGCCAGATTTTCTCAGTGCTTTCCATCTGTTTCTTCCTCTGTCCCCGACCGGAACAGTCTTGGTGTAATGTAATGTGAATATAATGAGCTATGTTCGCAAAGGGCTTGGCTTATAAAAAGCCTCCCAAATGCTTTGGATTATGTTCCCATTAAAATGAACAAGGCTGAAGTGGAGAGTTGCTAGGGCATTCCAGATATAGGTAAATTAGGGCTCCCTGAGGCCCATGGCTCAGGGCTGGTTAACAGGAAGTCCAAAGGATTAGAAAAAGGAGGAGACCCCTTTGGGGATAAGGGAGGGCGTGAGCTATGGAGCTGAACGTCAACAGAGGGAACAGTGCCAAACACTGTGAACCCCTCGTCTACAGAGAGCCAGGCTCTGTGCTGGCAATTGTCATTTCCCTGCCCGTGGGGCCCAAAGTACCGGAACAGGGTCTTTCTTAACTCCCACTGGCTAACGATTGCCAATTTGGGGGGCCCTCAATGGGAGATCAAAGTGATGACAAAGCTCTGTGCTTTTGTGAGGGGATGTTTGCTGAGGGTCGATGTCAGCCCTGCGTGATTTAAGTCCTCCCAGCTCCCTTGCAAAGGCTATAAACAGTGAAGTGATGAAATTGACCTCGTAGCCAGAACAGGGAGGAGGCCGAGTCCCAAGGGAGGGCAGAGAAGCACCATCAAGGGGTGGGGAGAAATGAGAAACAGGGGCAGGAAGGCCTGGAAGGCATTTCTGCTCCAGCGGATGGAAGGAATACCTCCCCTGGGGAACACGGTGGCGGTAAATCCGACAGCACGCCGCATGGTTCCCGCTGAGATCATCTGGGGGCTGGGAGGGCATGGCTGATTAAAGAGAGGTGTTGGTCAGACGGAGCGCAGAAGGCACCAAGGGATCCGAGCCTGCCTCATCTGAGGCATATTTATGGGAGAGGGATGGTAAATCCTGGTGACCCTCCCCGCGAGGTGTAGTTACTCTGCTAAACCGTTGGCAGATTGACGACAGGATGGGAGCCCGAGACACAAGGCAGGGCTGGAAAGATTGATTTCTTAGGCTATTGATGAGGGGATCTGCCTCATAGTGGTACCTGCCATGTAGCCCGTCTGCTGCCGTACCCACTCCCGGCCCCCTCAGATGTACACACACACACACACACACACACACACACACACACACACACACAAGAACACGCTAGCTTCACCAGAGAGAGACCAGAGAGACTACCTTTGTTGTGGAGAGGAAAATAGCCAGGATTCAGGAGGTTTTGCCAGCGGCTGGCTCTGTGACTGCAGCCAGGCATGAAAAGGTCAGCCCCTACCCCCAACTCAGTTTTCTCACCTGTCAGATGGGGAGAATGACTTCCCATCCTGTTTCTCTCTCAGGCTACTCATAAGGACCAAAGGCAATAATGGCTATGAGCCCAGCTCTCCGCCCTCGCTCCCCCAGATTAACTCAGTTTTTGAGAGTGAGACACTTATCTTGGTCTCTCGACCAAGCTCCCCGCTGATTCTATCTATCAAGCATAGACCCACTTAGGACTGGGAGCATAATGTAAAATCATTCCTAGATTCCTTTAAAATTATGTTTGTTGAGCATTTCTCAGGCCATCCACTGCCCTCAGGTCTTTGGATAAAGCAGAGAACAAGGCGGACTCATTCCCTGCCCTGAGATCTTAAACACTGGGGAAGAGCTGCTGAGCAAGTAATAACAGGTATATTGCCTTCTATAACGGGAGGACACAGGGCATGCCCAAGTATCTATAACAAGCGATGGGTCCAGTTTGGGAGCTCAAGGAGGGCCACTGAGGAAGTGACATCTAAGCCATGACTTGAAGGACAAGGAGAAGGCATTCTTGGCAGTGAATGCGGCATCTTTAACTTGGGGTCACCCTCCATCCCTCCTCCCTGAGCCCATTCGGGGCTCCTTCACTTACCTAGGGTCCTTACCCACTTGGCCTCTTGGCTCCCATTTTGATCTATGCTCACAACTGCACAGCGTTTGAGAAATGAGGTCTCGGGCCACTCAGGCTGCTTTGAGGTCATGGCCAGAGCCCCTGAACCCTCATCCTATGCTCAGTCGGCACCAGCCCCCTTTGCTTCTAGCTGCTCACCTCATTACACAAGCCAGGTTTCTTGGCACCTGTGGGACCTCACTCATTTCTCTGGGGAGGCAGTAGGCATGGCCGAAAAGATTTCCAAGTTCAGATCTCAGCTTCACCGCATATTTCATGTCCTGTTAAGCAACATTCTTAACTTTTCTGAACCTTAGTCTTTTTGTCGGTAGAGGCGACACTTTCGACCGTAAAGTTTATAGAGTTGTTCTGAAGATTGCCTACAAAGCACGACCCAAATTTTTATCACATTAAAAAGGAAAGAAAGAAAAACAGAACTTCATGTTTCTACTTCTAGTGTTCCCAGCTTAAAACCTTCTTGGATTATGAAGTTTATGTAGTAAATGCCAAGTGGACAGCTAAATGCATAGCTAAAGTTGAAAGAAAACTGACAAGTTTCTGAAGACCAAGAAAAGAATTTCCAACCAAGAGCTGAAACCCATGGGTCAACAAAGACAGAAGCTGGATGTCAGGATCCTAGAGTCTTGGGTGTAGGAGGAACAAGACTGCGAACAGCACAAAGAGGGGGACAGCAGACCTGAAGACACCCACCAGAAAGCCTGTCATGCTGCATCACTCTGTGAAACCCTGGGAGAGCCATTCTATTTTGTTTGTTTGTTTTCCTGGTCTTTTCTGATTGGTCAATGCCCATATCTCTGGTTAAAGATTTTGAAGCCCCCCCAAACCTAGTCAGCTCCTTGGAAAAAAGGGGAAGGGAGGGGCAAGAGGTTGGAGGGGGGAGGATGAGCCTGCTAGAGAGCTGACTAGGAAACTGGGTGTCTCCAGAGAGTTCAGAGGGTGGAGGGGCTCTGCCAGGTAAATATAGGCTTGTCCTCACTTGGACCAGAAGTCCAGTCTATATTCAAAGTGCATACTTGGGCGACCCAATTTAATAGCTCAAACTGTAGTCGTCCCAGACTGGTAGATGCCCCTGGCACCTGGCAAAAGTCAAGCAAGTCTCCCACTGTCTTACCACCATCAAAATGAGTTTGAATCCAAATACAAAGAGGACATCTGGTGTGGTCTTGTACATTTGGTTAGATTTTCCCCGAATTTCTGCCTTAGGTACAGTTGCTTTTCCTGGTAAAGAACATCAGTGGCCATTTGTTTCTGCTGAAGTAGGCAGTTGGTCATGAACTTCCTAGTCTGCATAGTTACTGTGTTGTTCATGATGGCTGCCGAGTTTTAAGCAGCCAGGGAGGAAAAAAGAAGGGATGTCTCTTATAGTAGTCCTGGGGCTGGAAAATCAGCCCTTTGCAGTCATTACAGTAAAGAACCATCAACAGATGCTACCCTTAGGGAAAGTTTTGATGAGCAGGATACACGCATTGTCTTAATGTGGCTTCTTTTTTTTTTTTTTTTTTTTTAAAGATTTTATTTATTTGACAGCGAGAAACACAGCGAGAGAGGGAACACAAGCAGAGGGAGTGAGAGAGGGAGAAGCAGGCTTCCCGCCAAGCAGGGAGCCCAATGTGGGACTCGATCCCGGGTCTCCGGGATCATGACCCGAGCCGAAGGCAGTCGCTCAACCAACTGAGCCACCCAGGCGTCCCTGTCTTAATGTGGCTTCTTACAGATGACTTATTAGTTTGGGAAAGGGGAAAACCCAGTAATTATTTCGTGGGGAAATCAGGCAACATCTCGACCAGGTGATCAAAATGAACATCACCTCTGAGAAACAGATGAACACTGTGTGCCTCCAGATGCGTAGCTCCAGCTAGAGCAGCATACACAATCATGTGTACCATTTATTGGCCGAGAACGCATGACCCCAATCCAATCAGGAGCAAACATGAGAAAAACACAAAGTGAGGATCATCACAATAAAAAAAGGTATGTGAGTGGGGGCTGTCCTTTGCAAAATATCAGTCACGAAAGTCAATAAAGGTGAAAGAGATAAGACAATGAAATGCAATCTTTAACATTAGACAGCTCCTGTGCTGGAGAGAAGGAAATCTGCAGAGGAGAGCTTTGGCCACCGATAACCCTGGAAAGCGCACTGTAGGTTAGATAAAGTATGAAAGCAAATTCATGATAAGCAGATATTTGCATGTTTTATTTTCCCTTCTTATAAAAAAGTAGCATCTTTTATAGGTTCCTCTGCACGTTGCTGTTTTTATTTACTACCCCCTCGAAATGACTCCGCATCAGTGAATAGAGGTTTCCTTATTCATTTGTAGAACTGCATAGAGCCCCACTGGGTGTACGTAACTACGGTATATTAACTAGTCTCCCATAGTTGAACATTTAGATAGTCCTTGCAATACAAGACAGTTCTTGCAATTATGAATAATCCTGCAGTGAACAGCCTTGTCATATACGATTTCAGATGGTTAGAGTTGTATATTATGGATAAATTCATGGACGTGTGACTGCAGGATCGAAGGACAATGAAGGAAAGCACATAATGTATATGTTAAATTCCCCTCCACCAGATCTGGACCGTTCGCATCCCCACCCCAAACCCCCATTGCTTGGCCTGCGGGATGTATTGTCAACCTCTGCATTTTTGCCAATCTGTTGGGTGAGAAATGATTTCACACTGTAGTTTTAAACTGCATTTACCGTGGAGCACCTGAGTGGCTGTCCCTTAAGTGTCTTGACTCTTGATTTCGGCTCTGGTTATGATCTCAGGGTGTGAGATTGAGCCCCACGTCAGGGTGTGTGCTCACCATGGAGCCTGCTTGAGAGTGTCTCTTTCCCTCTCCTTCTCTCCCTCCCTGACCTCTAAAAAAATAAATAAATAAAAGTTTTTTAAAAGTCAAAAATTTCGGGGCACCTGGGTGGCTCAGCTGGTTAAGCGACTGCCTTCGGCTCAGGTCATGATCCCGGAGACCTGGGATCAAGCCCCACATCAGGCTCCCTGCTCGGCAGGAAGCCTGCTTCTCCCTCTCTCACTCCCCCTGCTTGTGTTCCCTCTCTCACTATGTTTCTCTGTGTCAAATAAAAAAAAAAAATCTAAGAAAGAAAAAGTAAAATATTTCATTTAGCTTTTGAATAAAGTTGAATATTTTTTCATTTGTTTAGGGGACTCTTTTTTTTCTTCTAAAGATTTTATTTATTTATTTAAGAGAGAGAGCTCTAGTGGGGACAGGGGCAGAGCGAGTGGGGGGAGGGGCACCGGGAAGAGAAGCAGGCTCCCCCTTTAGTGGGGAGCTGAATGTGGGGCTCATTCCTAGGACTCTGAGATCATGACCTGAGCCAAAGTCAGACGCTTAATGATTGAGCCACCCGGGCGCCCCTCATTTGTTTTGTTTCTTAAATTCCACATACAAATGAAATCATATGGCATTTGTCTTTCTCTGACTGACTTATTTCTCTTAGCATTATACTCTCTAGCTCCTTCCTTACTGTTGCAAATGGCAAGATTTCATTATTTTTATGACTGAATAATATTTCATTCCATGTGGTATATATATCACATCTTCTTTATCCATTCATCTATCAATGGATGCTTGGGCTGCTTCCATAATTCAGATATCACAAATAATGCTGCCTAAACATCAGGGTGCATGTATCCCTTTGAGTTTTAGTGTTTTTTTTGTTTTGTTTTGTTTTTTATTTTGGGAGCAAATACCGAGTGATGTAATTACTGGATCATAGGGCCATAGGGTAGTTGTATTTTTAACTTTTTGAGGAACCACCATACTGCTTCCCACGGTGGCTGCACCAGTTTGCATTCCCACCAACAGTGCACAAGGGTTCTCTTTCCTCCATATCCTCCCCAATACTTGTTACCTCTTGTATTCTTGATACTAGCCATTCTAATTGCAGTTTTGACTTGCATTTCCCTGATGATGAGTGGTGTTGAGCATCTTTTCATGTGTCTATTAGCCATCTGCATGTCTCCTTTGGAAAAATGTTCATGTCTTCTGCCCATTTTTAATTGGATTGTTCATATTTTGGGTATTGACTTCTATATGTTCTTTATAGGTTTTAGATACTAACCCTTTATCTGATATGTCATTTGCAAATATCTTCTCCCATTCCGTAGGCTGTTTTCTACTTCTGTTGATTGTTTCCTTCACCATGCCGAAGTGTTTTATTTTGATGTAGTCCCAATAGTTTATTTTTGCTTTTGTTTCCATTGCTTCAGGAGACAAATCTAGAGAGATGTGTTATATGGCTGATGTCAGAGAAATCATTGCCTGTGCTCTCTTCTAGGATTTTTATGGTTTCAGATCTCACAGTTAGGTCTTTAATCCATGGTTCCATTTGATTTTAGGATTGTTCGTTCTAGCTCTGTGTAGAATGCTGTTGGTATTTTGATAGGGATTGCAGTAAGTGTGTAGATTGCTTTGGGTGATATAGACATTTTAACAATATTTATTCTTCCAATCCATGAACATGGATGGTCTTTCCATTTCTTCGTGTCATCTTCACTTTCTTTCATTGGTATTTTAGGGTTTTCAGAGTATAGGTTTTTTACCTCTTTGGTTAGGTTCATTCCCAATATCTTATTGGTTTGGGCACAACTATAGATGGGATTAATTCCTTAATTTCTATTTCTTCTCCTTCATTATTAGTGTATAGAAATGCAACAGGGGTGTCAGGGTGGCTTGTGATCTCAGCTCAGGTCTCAATTTCAGGATCATGAGTTCAAGTTCCACCCTGTGTGGAGCCTACATTAAAAAAAATGCAGTAGATTTCTATCCATTGATTTTGTGTCCTGTGACTACTGAGTTCATTCCATTTCCTGAAATTTTTAAAGCTCTTTATAAACTTGGTATATTAGCACTTGTTCTACAATATGTGCTGTCAATGTTTTCTCCCAGTTTGTCATTGATTTTTTGATCATGCAAAAGCATTTTCATTTTATTATCATGCAGTCAAATGTATCAGTTTTTTCTTTTATTACTTCTGGATTTTGAGGCATAGGTTTTTTTTTTCTTTTTTAAGATTTTATTTATTTATTTGACAGAGAGAGCATAAGTGGGGGAAGGGGCTGAGCAGGGAGCCTGATGTGGGGCTCAATCCCAGGACCTCAAGATCATGACGAGCCAAAGGCTAACCCACTGAGCCACCCAGGCATCCTGAGACATAACTGTAAAAAATCCTCTTGATAGGCATCTCCCAGGAATTTGGTTGTCATGATCAACTTGCATATCCCCCACCCCACACACACTTCCCCGCACAAGTGGTTAACTCAGTTCTTAAACACCCACTTGGGAATTTGGTTCACTCTGCCTATTTTGGGCATCTTTCTCCTCATCATTTATAAAAGACCAGGTCTTGTAAGGAGGAGAAGGAATGAGGTGTCTGGGAAAACAAAAGCACCCTTCTGAATGAGGGAATCCATCACCTAGGTCTTATTTAGGGAACACATGATCTCAGAGAACGCATGAGACCTGCTCCTCCCACAGTCCCTTCTATACCCCGTGAGGTCTTAGATGAGGCAGTGTGTGAGGTGGAGGTCTGGGACCATCTCGTATCCTCTGGTACCTTCTCATATCTTCTTTGCTTCCACTTCCTCCTCTCAGCTGCTCCCCAGCTGGGCCAGATGCAGAATCTTGCAGATTTACCCTTGACCCCACAGCAAAGGAATTCTGCTTGCGTTACCATGTGCTGGGGAATGGAAGGGTGCTGAGCTGGGTCAAACAACCAGCTCTTATTCGTTCTCATACCTCCCAAGAGTTTGAACAAGGTGCAGAGAGACTAAGCAGTTGCATTAGCCTCTGTATCTTCACCAGCTTGTGGGAGATCATAAAATCTCCTTACCCCAGGTGTTGGGGCATCTCGGTTCCTCACTTGTTCTTATCTCCTTTCCTTTATCCTCTGCTTATTGTCCAGTGACCTGGAGCTCAGCAGGCTGACTTGGATTCAAGGGCAGGAGTGGGCACTGGGTATGGGGATTGTGGCAGCTGGAGGGGGGTGGGTATAGCTCCAGGATCCACACTCCCCCCTCCCCCGCCCTGGCTCTGTCACAGTGAGGTCGGCCACTGGCGACGGAGATGCGTTGTGTGTTACAGAAGAGGAGCTGGCTGGTGACGACGACGACATGCCGACCTTCCCATGCACACAAGAGGGTAAGGGCCCTGGGGGCTGTCCCCTGATCTCATTGCCCCCATTCCCAAGCTG
Organism: Spilogale gracilis; assembly: GCA_004023965.1. Classification (NCBI taxonomy): domain Eukaryota; kingdom Metazoa; phylum Chordata; class Mammalia; order Carnivora; family Mephitidae; genus Spilogale; species Spilogale gracilis. Next base: position 66,211 of record PITA01004646.1, on the reverse strand, counting down.
GTGACTTATCTGTCCACATGGCTTCAAAATCCTTGCTGTCCTTTCCCCACCGCTCCCTGGAGGGTGGAATGGCATGGGTTATGCCATATGGATGATGTCAAGCTTTGACACAGGCGACATCTGTCTCCAGGGCTTCTCCTGAAGCCAGGCAGGGACCTCAGCCATCTCCCCCAGGGCCTGTCATCTAACTGGCTCAGAACCGTTCCCTTCACCATGTCCCGTGCTACCAAGTGGCTCATCCCCTTGGCCTACAGGACCCAGCTTGGCACTTGGATAATCTCAGAAACCAATGCCACCTGAACCGTTACTTAGAGAAGGGCTTCTCGGTGGGCTTCTGTATGGATTAGCGCGGCTGTTCTCAGCCTGTGCTGTATATCGTAATCACCCCAGGAAGCCCGTGACCAGCCGTCAGAAATTCTGATTCCTTTCAGTCTGGAGTGTGAAAGGGGCATCAGGAGTTTTCAGCATTCCCAGTACTCATGATGTGAAGGCAAAGTCGAATCTGCCGTAGGAATGTCACAGAAGTTTCACAGCTGCATCCCCACTGGACCATAGCCACGCGCGAGTGTAGCCAGAAACACCTGGCTTCCTTCTTCCATACCAGGGGCCCGACGGGTGGACTGGAACCATTCGTTCCATTTCCAGGAGAACTGCTTGTCACCTGACAAGTTTGGGGACTGAGGGGTTTCCCATGGTGTAGGACTGGTTGGCCCCATACTGAGGAATTCCCACAACAGATTTTTTGAGGCTGAAGCCCAGAAAATTCTAGGCACACTGGACACATTAGTCACCCAGTGGTGAAACAAGGCTGGCTGCCACATGTTGTGGACCACGATAAGGCCAGTGTGTCAGGAAGAGGTGTTTCCCTGCACCCTGGGCTCACTGATTGTTGCCCACAGAGAGAATGGTGGCAGTGATGGGAGTGTTCTTTCAAGACCCTGACTCTGGTCTCTTCTATTGCTAAAAGCTCAAGGAGCTAGAGAGAACACAGTGAGAAGGGCAGACGTGAGGATGGAGAACATCTCCTTTTCTGAGGCTGGTTTAAGATGTGATGAGACAGGCCAGAGCAGGGACATGAACCTGACCCTTCACCTATAACCTCAGCCACTGGCCTCCTTTGTCCCCCACAGGCCGGCCAGGCCCCCGCTGCAGCCGCTGCCAGAAGAACTTGTCTTTGCACACATCAGTGCGGATTCTTTACCTCTTCCTGGCCCTGCTCCTGGTGGCCGTGGCCGTGCTGGCCTCTCTGGGTGAGTGCAGGCACCCAGCAGCCTCGGGGTAGTCCAGCATCCTTCTGACTGGGAAATCTTCATACTTGAGATGAGAGGACCAGCCCAGCGGTTCCCAGTTTCAGCTGCATGTTAGAATCACCTGCGAGCTTTGAAAAAATATTGGTGCATGGGCCCCACCCCAGATAAAGTACATCCAGGGCTGGGACCCCTGGATCGGGCATTTTTGGGACCCCTTCCATGGTCTTTGTGAGTGTTTCTCAGAGTGAGGTTAGATACATGCCTACATCAAGATCACCCCGAGTGTTTGTTAAAATATAAATTCCTGAATCTCACTGGGACCCCGCTTGTTAGAGCAGAGTCCTGCCAGTGTGGTGAGGGACCTGGAGTGTGGCGGCTGTCACACTCACCACAGCTTGTCCGACTGTGGGAGCCCACCCGGATGATGGCTCATAGCCGGGTTCGGGCAGCCTCTGCCTTCTGGATGCTAACAGATTATGCTAAACAGAGGGAACCAAATCTGATGGCTTCTTGCTGCAATCCACTTAGCTTCAGATTTTAAAAATTCAGATGTCTTTACTAAGGGAAGCCGGTAGGTTTGTTTGTTCCAATAACTAGATACTGGGGCCAAGGCTGAGATTTGGGTGAGACAAGTAGGAATAGAGGGGTGGAGAGGGTGCCTGAGTCTAGGAGAGTGCCCCCTTAAAAGGAGGCATCTGGTCCCAGGCCTGGCTAGAGATATCCAGCAACTGGCTTTCTTGCCTTGAGGGCAAGAGGCCAGCATGCTCATGACTAGTCATGTCCCAGGGGTCCTGAAGGTGTTGACTAAGCCAACAGAAGCCAAACACCTCCTTTGTGCCAGGTGACGGGAACATCCAGATGGATCACTCTGGAGATGATTTCACCACGGGAGAGAGTGAGTCTCCATTTTGTGTGGAGGTTAGAAAGCCTCGGAGAGCATTGAAAATGCCGACGCCAGAACTCCTCACTCCAGATGAGTGAGCTCATGATCTCTGGGTAGGACCCCAGCCTTGCTAGTCTACAGAGGGTCCTTAGGTGATTCCTGGGTGCAGCCAGGTTTGAGGACCATTGATTTCAAGACCTTACCAAATGCCTCACCCCGTTAAGCCCCACTTCTTTCTATTACATCACTTCACAGGGTTTGGCTTCTCACAAAGTGGTCCAAATCCTGCCAGAGGAGGGGTGGGGAGCTGCCAGGGAAGGTCCCGAGTCTGTTCCTGGCCAGGCCTTACAGGGCCTCCGCTCCCCGCACCCACAGGGCAATGAAGAAAACTCCAGCAGCCACAGACTTGAGCCCAGAGAGGAACACAAGTGCCGACCTGCTTCAGGGGGTGTGGACAGTGAGGGGGTCCCCACCAAGTGCCAGGCGCTCTCACATACATGACATCCATGAATCATTTCAGTGAGCCCTGAAATGGGAGGCCGACCTCATTCCACAGATCTGGGAAGCTGAAATGATTTGACCTAAGATCCACAGTGAATGAGCAGAAGATCATACTAATTGGGGGGTGAGGAGTGCATTCGTGGAACCCAGGGAGAACATTAGGCTCCCTTTTTGTTTTTGCCTCAGCCTGGGTATCCCGAGTCCCTAGAGCAGAACTGGGACCGTCCTGACCTGGTTGGTAGGTGCTCAATAATACTCATCAAACGAATGACTTGAGATGTGTGAGTATATATATACGGACCATCCTAGTCAAGGTATTAAGGCCAGGACTGTAGATAAAGTCCAGAGAGTTGAGCAAAATCAGTCCTCTTCATAGGGACTTAGAAAATCCACTTATTTATTTAATTGGATATCTCTTACATGCATACTATAAGCCAAGAACTGTATTAGGCACGGGGCTTATCCTGCTTAATAAAACATAGGCCTTATCTTTATGGAACTTATAATCTAGAGCAAGGTTTGGCAAACTTTCTGTAAAGTGCTAGGTAGTAAATATTTTAGAATCTATGGGCCACACATGGTCTTTGTCAAAACCACTCTGTAAAGCAAAAGCAGCAAGAGACAATACATACATGAGTGGCGATGACTCTGTTCCAACAAAGTGACCTTGGGTTAGATTTGGCACACGGATCCTGCTTTGCCAACCCTTGGCCTAGAGCAATGATCTATGGACTTTTTTGACTGCACCCCCTTGACAAACGTTTGATTTAAAATGCATCCAAAAATCAGATGGGTTGATGGACAGATAAAAAGATAAAACGGGCGGATGTACAATGAAGTAAATATAGTAAAATGTTAATTATAGAATGTAGATAGTAGGTACATGACTGCCTGTTGAATAGGTAGGATAGTCACTGTCCAAGCCTGGATCATTCTGTTTGAAAATGTTTTACTTAAATATTAGAAAAGAAAAAAATGATAGTCTTACACCTATGAAATATGCCTATTTATTTATAAATTATACATGAGTTTTCTTTATAGTATACATTAAAAGACACAATTGTGAGAAGATGGGGGAAAATAAGATCTAAAAAGTAAGGGAAATGGTAAACAAATTAATATGTAATTAAGATCATGAAATGCTCAGTGAAGAAATGAACAGGGTGAACTGTATGAATAAGCCTTTGGCTGTGGGCTTGGAGGCAGACTTTACGACGCATTAGGATAAGAATCAACGTCATTCAGTCTCTCTACACCTGTTTCTCCCATCTACATAAGCAATCTTAATTTGGGGAGGCCCAAGTGGGATAATAAATACTATAAACTCTAGGTGCTAGTGTAATATAATGGCATAGAACTGCTCCTAGGGTCTCTCACCGTGTCACTGTTACTAATTAAATCTCAACAGCTCTGAGATGGACAATGTTAATTAAAACCCAGAGATTCAAGAAAAAAAAAATGGAGTCATGGTATGTTGGAGCTGAGAAGAACATTAGAAGTCATCTAGCTTCATACTTTCCTTTTAGAGATGATTCAGTTGAGCTGCAGAAAGGTTAACTGACTTGCTTGAAGACACCCAACAGATCTGAGGCAAATGGGGACCAGAAGTTGCATTCCCCAGCTCTCTTGGTGGAACTGTTTCCACCCTCCACACTTACCTTCATAGCTCTGTGGGAAGCATCCTCTACTCTGTCCTCTCCTCTTACTTTCCCACCCAGCCAGGCACTAGAAGAAGCCAGGGATCCTGCTGTTGTTCAGATGTGCCCTAAACCCTGGCCAGCACCGACCCCTGGGAAGCTGGTATAAGTTGGTAAGACCTTTCCTAGGGGTCACTTCGGCCACATGTGTCCAACTTCAAAATCATTAATACCCTTCAACCCATTAATTCTCCTTCAAGCAATTAATCCTAAGAGAATAACCACATACGCACAATCATAAAATATAAGGATTATATCTAGGAACAAGGGTTACTCATATTTACCCATCAAGTTATATTTGTAGGCTCAGAAGTGTCCCCTGACCACAGGGGGTTTTTATATAACTGCTGAATCATTTATATAGAGTGTGATACAGGCATTAAAAGTAATGATCTCAAAGTGATTTAAACCTCAATAGAAAAATGTCTATGCCATTATACCAGTGAAGCAGATTGAAAGAAAATAGGTGAGTAGGTGAACTATTCCAAACATTCCAAGTTTCATTGTTTTCTAAAAGAGTATACATTTATCTATATAGCTGTAGAATGATTATGAAGATAAGTAAAAGTCCAGGAGATATACGATGATATTGATGGCTATTGTTCCTCAGTTGTAGGATTAAGACTAATTTTTATATTATTTTTATATTTTTTAATTTTCCTTATTCTATTCTATCCCCTTGGTCAGGTCTCAGTTTTAAAATGTGGAGGAGGAGACACACACACACACACACACACACACACATAAACACTTAAGGGAGATACATAAAAAGATACAGATCTATCTAGATCCACAGATAGATGTAGATCTATGTTTTTAAGGAATGCGTGACAAATTCTGGCTATAAGAAGCATTCTCCCTTCCCACCAATGAAAAGCCCCATAGAAGGGTGAATGGTTTTGGTGGCAGAGACACTGATAAAAAATACTTTGTCAACGAATGACGGCTGTTTTTCTGAGCTAAGAGCTTGCCCCATCTTCTCATCTGTATTTCCCATACAGTTTTTAGGAAAGTGGACTCTCTCTCAGAAGACATCTCCCTGGCCCAGGCCATTTATGACAAGAAACTTTTGTCTATGCAGGAAAATCTCCAAGGACTGGGTAAGTGTCCCATGGTCAGATGTGTTCATGAGTATGATGGAAGACCAGTATTAATGGGGGAGGGGTGAGTGTTCCCCCCCATACCATGGTGCCTTGGAATAAGTCAACCTTCACCAACCTTCTAAGCACAAGGGAGAAGACAGCTCCCTGCCTCCCTGTCCATGCAGAGAGGGCTGCTGCCCTGGGATTCACCCAGGACTGGGGCCGTGGGTTCTGTGTCTGCTACAGATCTAGCTGGAGCCTACAGGTAGAGAAGGAACCCAGGAACAGTCCAGTCCTCAGTCATTCTCATGTAGCTGAGATTATTACTTTTTTTTGAAGATTTATGTATTTAGTTGAGAAAGAAAGAAGGTGCAAGAGCAAGCTGAGGGAGGGTCAGAGAGAGAGAAAGAAAGAAAGACAAGCAGACTCCCTGCTGAGCAGGGAGCCCGACCGAGGGTTCAATCCCAGTATCTTGAGATCATAACCTGAGCCAAAATCAAGGGTCAACTCCGCTTAACCAACGGAGCCACCCAGCGACCCAGAAATTATTTTTAAGATCTTCCAAAACCTCTTGACAAGTCTACCCTACCCTACCCTATGCTACCCTCTTCTCTGTACCTCATTTTTCATCTGTCACAGGGAAAAATAATCCACACCATCTTTCCCCCATAAGTTTACTGATAACAAGTGTAAAGATAGTTGGAGAAATTTTGAGATAAAATGTAAGTGGGTGGTTCTTGGCAACCAGAAAAGCCATGAAGATATATTCTCGAGAATTCGGTGGTGAGATGGAAAAAATGTCCCCAGTTCTACATTTCAGGTCGTAGTAAAGACATTTGGTAAAATAATATTTCATAGAGATGGTAAGGCTTTTCCAAAAGGATATCATAGCAGGCTGAGGATAGAAAGAGGGATCAGGAAGCCACTTGGCAATCCATTACGCTCTGAAATATGTAAAGAAGCGACTTTTGTCCCATGATCCTTCAGCAACTCAAAATGTTGTCCCTTTCCCCTGAAGATCTGAAAGCCCCGAACAACTGTTCTTTCTGCCACGAGGCTGGGCAGCTGGAGCAAGAGATCAGAAAACTGCAGGAGGAGCTGGAGGGAATTCAGAAGATGCTCCTGGCTCAGGAGGTCCAGCTGGACCAGACCTCTCAGACCCACGAGCTGCTGTCCACCACCAGCAGTCAGATATCCCAGGAGATGGCCAGTTGTTCCTTCTCCATCCACCAAGTCAATCAGTCTCTGGGGCTCTTTCTCGCCCAGGTGAGAGGCTGGCAGGCCACCACGGCCGGCCTGGACCTCTCTCTGAAGGACCTCACCCAGGACTGCTATGACGTCAAGGCCACAGTCCACCAGATCAACTTCACCGTGGGGCAGACCTCGGAGTGGATCCACGGCATCCGGCGGAAGACCGACGAGGAGACCCTGACCCTCCAGAAGATGGTCACCGACTGGCAAAACTCCACCCGGCTCTTGAGCAGCCTGCGCACCACCTCAGCCAAGACGGGAGAAGCGGTCAAGAACATCCAGGTCAGCCTGGGCGTCTCCTCTCAGCGCATCGGTCAGAATGCGGAGAGCGTGCACGACTTGGTGCTTCAGGTCATGGCTCTGCAGCTGCAGCTGGATAACATCTCATCCTTCCTGGATGACCACGAGGAGAGCATGCACGATCTGCAGTACCACACCCGCTATGCCCAGAACCGCACGGCGGAGAGATTCGAGACGCTGGAAGGACGCATGGCTTCTCATGAGATCGAGATCGGCACCATCTTCACCAACATCAATGCGACCGACAACCACGTGCACAGCATGCTCAAGTACCTGGACGACGTGCGGCTCTCCTGCACTCTGGGCTTCCACACGCATGCGGAGGAGCTCTATTACCTGAACAAGTCTGTCTCCCTGATGCTGGGCACCACGGACCTGCTCCGGGAGCGCTTCAGCCTGCTCAGTGCGCGGCTGGACTTCAACGTCCGCAACCTCTCCATGATCGTGGAGGAGATGAAGGCTGTAGACGCGCAGCACGGAGAAATCCTTCGCAATGTTACCATCCTAAGAGGTAAGAGCCAGAGACCTGGGCCACACCAGCTGTGGAGCTCACAGAGGGCTGGGGTGATCTTGCCTGACGCAGAAGTTTCAGGCAAAAATCCTGGTAGGCTCATACAATCCTGTAGCAGATGCCTAGGGCAACTGGAAGCTTTAAAAAAAAAAACCACAGTGGTCCTCCTTTATCTGTGGTTTCACTTTTCTCCTAATGAGTTATTCTCATAAGGCCAATGGTAGTCTAATGTTACATCAGAATGGCTGTGTCCTTCACCTCGCTTCATCTCATCACTTAGGCATTTTATCACCTCAGGTCATCACAAGAAGGGCAAATGCAGTAACACAGATATTTTGAAAGAGAGAGACAACATTCACGTAATGCCAAATTTATGTATTAAACTTTATCATGGCTAAGTATATATAGGAAAAAGCAGGCCATATAGGGGGGTCTTGGAACATATCCATCAGAGATACTGTGCTTACAGTAGTGTGCTTACAAACCTCTTTTATAAAAGTGCTGTGGCTCCTAACTTTACCTGCCATACAAAACTGGATTTTCATTTGTGGATTTCTTTGATTGGGTCCACACAGAGAAATAGATAGACCTCATCTTGGAAACTCTGTTTTCGCATTTTCTCCCTTCCCACCCCATCATGAGGGGCACTCAGCCACCTGCCTCTCAGAATGCCCATCACTCTGATGCCCTCTTCTCCCCTCTTCTCCTCTCATCTCACCCCTGAATTATCTAGGGTTCTCTAGAAAAACAGAATCTATGAGAGAGAGAGAAATTATTTTAAAAATTGGCTCACGTAATTCGGGAGGCTGGCAAGTCCAAAATCTGCTCAGCTGTTGTCCTAGTTTGAGTCGGAAGGCCAGAAGCTGCTATACAACAGGAAGAGGTGATGGGTCAGTTTGAAGGTCACCAGGCAGGAGAATTCTCTCTTACTTATGGGAGGGTCAGTCTTTGGTTCTAGTCGGGTCTTCAACTGATTATATGAGGCCCACCTCATTGGGGAGCACAATCTGCTTTACTCAGTACCAGTTTAAATGTTAATCTCATCCATAAACACCCCTACAGACACATCCAGAGTAATGTTTGGCCAAATGTCTGGCCACTCTGTGGTCCAGTCCAGTTGACACATAAAATTAATCATCAGTCAGCTTGGCACCCATACACATCTCCTTAAATCATACTTAATTCCCAAATGGAGATACCAACAACGTTACAGTTCTGCCTAATGCTCATGTGTACAACCAAAACCACACTAACGCCTTCCTCAGAAGAGAAGATAGAGTCCTTGAGAGATATTTACATTTTCCTTTGATATCTCGTAATTGAAATACTAAGACATAAAGTTAAAAATATTTAAATATTGTGATATAAATTCAATATATTTTATGTTTTATGTTACATGGCAAGGGGATAAGAGAGGGAAGAAATCAAAAATACTTTCTATATATATGTATTTATATATTTATAACATGCCAAGGAGGAAGTACTCTTGACAAGGAGTACGTGGTCATAGCTGGTTATTTGTAACTTCCTCCTTCCACTACTCATCTGTATATTCTTTGTCCTCAGCAAGCACCTCAGCTGGTTAGTCTTTACCTGGTAGGGTGATCCAAACCTTCATTACCGATTTAGGGTCCTTCCTAGATTGGATTGGGCTATTGTTGTTTTCCACTGAATTTATTTCAGGACATGGTGGCACCAGAGACACCCTGTTGGATCTTCTGAATTCCGGACATGCTCTCCCATACCTCTATTGTAGAGTAGTGGTCTAGTTTCTCCTTGGTAGTCAGGATCAGCCACCTCAGTCAGCACAATAACTTCTTCTTTGCCTATTAATTCAGAGGCGTGAGAAGCCCAAAGTGACCAGGCAACAGTCTTAACTTGCAATTCAATGGAGTCATTGTTGTGTCCCCTGGCAGAAACATTCCTGCCTTTGGAACTAAGATCTCTAAGCCAGCAGAGCATAAGGTTTTGGGAATAAGAAGCAAACATTTTGCTGGTGGGTCACCAGGGGTGATAGTGGGTTGTGTCTTTCCCATCGCCACCCCTTGATCCCAGCTCCAGCGAATCCTGGCTATCAGAGAACAGCACCATATACTGGACACTGATTCCGACCATAGAGTGCCCTGCAAGATATTCCCACCTAGCTAGCAAGAGAACTCAGTCTTCAAAGGCCAGTTGAGTCTTCTGTCAAGCCAGCGTTTTCAAGATGGTGGGAACCATGGTAACGCCAGTGAATTCCATGATCATGGGCCGACCGTTGCACTTCATTTGCTGTAAAGTGATTTCCTTGATCAGAAGCAATGCTACATGGGAATACCGTGGAATACCATGATGGCAGATACTGCATTCTGTATGGTATTTTTTGGCACAAGCCCTTCATGCAAGGAAGGCAAATGCATATCCAGAGTAAGTGTTTATGCCAGCAGGAACAAAACATTGCCCCTTCCATGATGGAAGTTGTCCAGCGTAATTAATCTGTCAACAGGTAGCTGACGGATCACCTGTGGAATGGTGCCATATTGGGGATTTGCTGGTGGTCTCTGCTCTTGGCTGGTTAGGCACTCGGCAGTAGCCATAGCCAGGTTGGCCTTGGTGACTGGAAGGCCATGTGGCTGACCCCATGCCCAAAATCCATCCCTGCCATCAGGGCCACTTTGTTCATGAGCCCACTGGGTGATGACAGGGGTGAGTGGAGAAGGCAGCTGACTGGTATCCCATAGATTAGGTCATGCTATACCCACTTGACTATTAGAGTTCACCCTTTGGAGAATATTCACAGAGGACACAAATGTCTTCACAATCCTTCAGAGAGGATTATTCACATACCCCTTCCCCAGATTTTCTTGTAACCAGTTTTTCAATTGTGTTTCTTCTAATTCCCTGACCATTCAGCCAAACCATTGGCCATAGCCCATGAAGCAGGTTATAATCACACATCTGACCGTTTCTTCTTCCAAGCAAGCATGATGGCCAGGTAGACTGCCGGAAGTTCTGCCCACTGGGAAGACGTTTGGTCACCACTGTCCTACAGGGAAGTCCCAAAGAGGGGCTGTCATGTTGCAACTGTCCACTTTCAAGTGATGCCTTCATATCATGCAGAACCAATTTTGAAACTAGGCCAGAATCTTCTCTTCCTCCATCAGCTGGTCATAGGGAACTCCCCATAATACCAAAGGTGCAGACTTGGAGAGAGAAAGTAGTATAGTAGGAGTGGGGACCATGGGTATTTGGGCCACTTTATCCTATAACTTACTTGTGCATTTGGGGCCTGCTCAGGTCTTATTACATATATTCAATTTCCATTGGATGATGGAATGTGGCTCTATATGCCCAGCTTTGTCACTTGGTGAATCAGAAACTACCCAGTTCAAGATGGGCAACTCAGGTCTCATGGTAACTTGGTGGCCCATGGCTAACATCTACTCTGTACCCAAACCCTATCACAGCCCAAGAGCTCTTTCTCAAAAGAGGAGTAGTGACCCACAGAGGATGGCATGCCTTTTCCCCCAAATCCTAAAGGCCTACAGTGCAGTTCATTTATAGGCGTCTGCGAAAGGCCCCATACAGCACCCCTATGTCACTGACATGTCAAGTACCACTGGGTCTGCTGGATCATATGGGGACAGGGGACAAAGCAGCTTACCCAGCAGCCCAGACCCTTTGCAGAGCCTTCTTTCGTCCTGGGTGCCACTCAAAACCAGCACCTTTTTAGGTCACTCAATAAGTGGGCTGGAGTAACACACCCAGGTGAGGAATCTGTGTACATTGTCCCCACTAAGTGCTCTCTGTTTTCACTGTAGGAGGGGCCAAATGCACCAGCTTAATCTTCACCTTAAAAGGGATAGCTCAACATGCCCACATCCCTGAACCAATAAAATTTTCACTGAGGTAGAAGACCCTTGAATTTTTTTTTAATTTACTTAAGAGAGGCAGAGAGAGCATGAGCAAAGAGAGGGAGAAGCAAACTCCCCACTGAGCAGGGAGCCCAATGTGGTGTTCGATCCCAGGACCCTGAGATCATGACCTGAGCCCAGGACAGACACTTAACTGACTGACCACTCAGGTGCCCCAAAGACCCTTGATTTTTTGTCATATTTATGTCCCCCCCAACACATAAATGTCTTGCAAACAGCAAGCTACTACTTACTTGGTCGCTAGGTTCAACCGGTATAATATCATCAGTGTCGTGGAAAGGAGATCAAGTTCTCTGTGAACCAAAGTATGACGTAGAGCTGGAGCAGTGAGATCCCCCGAGGCAGGACAGTGAAGGTGTATTCCTGGTCTTGCCAGCTGGAAGCAAACTGCTTTTGGAGAGCCTTATGAACAGATGTGGACAAAAAGAGCAATTCCCAAATCAATAGCTGCATCCCAAGAATGTGTTAAGTCTGTTAAGCCATGAAATCGCATCTGGTACAGCAGCTACCAGTTGGAATCACGACTTGGTTCAGCTTACGAAAATCCACTATCATTCACAAGGTCCACCTGTCCTCTGTACCGGCGAAATCAGCAAATTTCAAGTTCTTGGTGGGGGCACTCATCTCTGCAGTCCCTCTAGGAATGCAGCAGGATTGCATTCGATTTACTATTTTCCTAGGCAGAGGCAGTGCCTCTTGGTCTTTTCCACCATAATATCCCATGGATCAAGGAATCGATGTGAGATTCTGCCAGCTTCTCAGTATGCCTGTTTCAGTTATGCATTCCAGAACCAGGGAAACCACCACAGGGTGGATTCAAAGCCCTTACTCAGACTGGAGGACCACAGGGGTGTTTGGGTCTCCTGGAATCAGTGTCCATTCAGAGCCAGTGTCTAGTAGTCCCCCAAAGGGCTGATTATTTCCTTTTCCCCAGTGCACATTCATCCTGGTAAAAAGCTGTAGGTCCCTTTGGGGAAGGCTGAGAAAATTAACAATAGAAATATTTGGTGTGTACTGGGCTTCTTTCTCAAGCTTCCTCAAGCTTCTTCCAGCTCCCCTTTCATTTAAGTCTTTCTGAGTTTGTAAAGTGGCTCACGTCTGAAGAAAAGCCATGATTGTTTTTATAACTCAGATTAAACTTTTGTTCACTTGATCTAGAACTTCTCTGCTTATCCAGAACAACTAAGAATTTCGTATGCTTCCTATCTGTTTCACCTCCAGGCAAACCATGACCAGCTAGCCAGCACCACGGGCCTGTGCACGTCAGCCTTTTCCCATCACTGCTGTCTATAACGGTGTCCATGCTCTCCTGGCCTTAGGCGGTCGAGTGCCGCAGTAGATATCCGCCACCCCAGGACCCAACTACTGTTATTGTGGTTAGGTTTCCCAGTGCTTGCAAGGTCTGGCCTACAAAGAATGATCACAGCTCTTCAAGAATCTAAGATTCTCCTCACAGATTTATTTCCCACAGTCGTGGAGAAAGGCATGTCTTCTGAACCTTCCCAGGGTGGGTGAGTGGGTCTCGGATGACAAACCCACTCCAACATCCCACCATCCCTGTCTTTGGATCCCTTTCTTTACATGAAATCAAGATAGATCCAAGATTTCTCACCCACTCCCTGTGGGTCTTTTGGCCCATGCCTCAGCCAACCAACCAAACAAACTGTTAGACCCTTCCTAACTCCCTAAGATGCAACATTACATAGAAAATCTCTGCTTAGTCAGCCCCCATCAATAAATTCTGCCTGATCCAACATTATGTTTCTTCCACCATTGTCTGACACCTTTAGTATCCACTACCACCAAAAGTCCCCAGATTTCTATCTGTATGAATTAGAAAACTCAGGTAAATCTTTTGGAGTATAGAACACCCCCTTGTGGGTCATACTTGACCTCACCTTTAGGGTCCTGCTGAGAACTGAGTCTACACAGAGGTCTAGAGGCAAAGAGGGGTGGGAGCATGGGTCCTCAGAAGCATCAGCATTGTCTTGCTTGACAGTGGGGGAGGCCGCTGCCCTGTCCTCAGGCAAGGCAGGCTTCAGGCAGAGAGTGAGATGCCATTTTTAAAAACAGATTTATTTGTTAATTATTTTAGAGAAAGAGAGAGGACAGGAAGGAGAGGCTGAGGGTGAGGGAGAATGTCAAGTAGACTCCCCGCCGATTATCGAGCCCAGTGCTGGGCTCGATCCCACAATCCTGAGATCATGACCCAAGCCAAAATCAAGAGTCAGACGCTTGACTGACTAAGTTACCCAGGTGCCCCACGAAGTCACTTTTACTGGGGATAGAGAAGCTGCTTCCACTGTCAAAGATGACTCATCATGATTTAGGGCTCCAGTACCCCCATATCCATCAGGGTCTTCCCACGTTTCCTCATTCCAACTTTCAGGATCCCATTCCTTCCCAGTCAACGCCTTTACTTTAACAGTAGACTCCCTGGGAAGCTGGGAATTCAATCTGCATTGCAATTCAGCCAGTCATAGGATGAGATATATTAGATTTTCAGCAGTTTCATCCCTGTAGCTACAGGAGATAAGGGCAGACATAGAAGCTTGCAGGCCATTTATGTGACACTTGAGCTGGGAATTTGAATCCCAAGTTCAACCTTTTCTTTCCCCACTTTGTCCAGTAACATTAGGAGCAACCAATCCTCATTATACTCATTATTTTGATGAAAAGTGTTTGAAAATATCATTTACATGGTCACCCAGGTCCTTGCCTCTCATAAGTGGTTGATGAGAAGTACTTTTCATTTCTCTATTATCACATCATGCCTTGAACCATTAGGCTGCCTTTACTACTTCGAAATAAAGTCATTAGCATCTTTAAATATTAGCTTAGAGAGTCAATTCCATAAACCCTAGATCAATTTAGAAACTCATCTTTAACATTCTGTTCTTTTAGAATCACTCTTGGTACCAATATCTGTATTAGTCAGGGTTCTCCAGAGAAACAGAACCAACCAACAGGATGTATATATCCCGTGTCCATTAGGATCTCAAAAAAGAGAGATTGATTTACTATAAGGAATTGAAGGAGTTGGCTCACACATTATAGAAGCCAGGAAATCCCCAAGATCTGCAGGGTGAGTCAGCAAGGAGGACACCAGGAGAGCTAATGGTATAATGACATTCTGAGTCCAAAAGTCTGAGACCCAGGAGAGCTGATGGTGTCATTGAGGTCTGAAGGTTGGCAGGCTCAACACCCAGGAAGAGCCAATGTTTCCATTCAAACCCAAAGGCAGGAAAGAGCTGATGTCCCAATTTGAAGCAGGCAGGGAGGTGGAGTTCCCTCTTAGCCTTTCTGTTTCATTAAAGCCTTCAACTGATTGAATGAGACCCACCCACATTGGGGATTTACTTAGTTTACTGATTCAAATATTAATCTTATCCCCAAAAACCCTCACAGGCATACCTGGAATAACATTTGACCAAATATCTGGGCACCCAGTCAATTTGACACATGAAAATAACAATCATACTTGAGAAGGAAGGAGGAATAAGTCAGGTATAACAGGATCAGCATGGATGAGCATGAGAGTTCTAGGTGGAGGAGGCAATACATGCAAAGGTCCTGGGGAAAGCATAGGGCATATACACTATCTCCTTTCATTCCCAGGATCTCTGAAACTGTGAACCCAAAAAGCCTGCAGTGAAGAACTGGGTCCCACATGAGGTCTAGCCAAGCTCACACAGCTATCAAGGAATGGACACAAGATTCAGATTCAAGGCAGTTCAGATCCCAAGTTTCAAGCTGCTTTGAATGGCCTTCTTCAAAGTCACATAAAATCTTGTCCCCAGGCTGCTCGGTGTCATTGCTGTGGTGCCTCTCTGCCTACCCCTCATCAGTTTCCCCAGCAAGGGGTGGACCTCCTCTTCCCCTCGGTACCACCATCCCCAGCTTATCTCTAGATTCCATATTGAAGGGGGGGTTCCCTGGCCCACTCCTTCAGTCCATTTGAAATGCTCTACGGCTTCTGCTTATGAAAAATTCATTGTGAAACAAGCACTGTATTCACCTGCTCAGGCTGCTGCTGCGAAGTATCACAGACTAGGAGGACTGAAGATCAGAAATGTATTGTCTCTCAGCCAGAAGTATGAGATCGAGGCTGATTCCTTCGAAGGGCTGTGAGGCTGTGTTCTAGGCCTTGGCTTGTAGGTGGGCAGCTTCTCCCTGGGTCTCGTCATCTTCTCTCTGTGCATGTGTGTCTCTGTGTCCAGTTTCCCCTTTTCATAAAGACACCATTCATGGGGCTCCTGGGTGGCTCAGTTGGTTAAGCAACTGCCTTCGGCTCAGGTCATGATCCCGGAGACCCGGGATCGGGTCCCACATCGGGCTCCCTGCTCGGTGGGAAGCCTGCTTCTCCCTCTCTCACTCCCCCTGCTTGTGTTCCCTCTCTGGCTGTGTTTCTCTCTGTCAAATAAATAAAAAATCTTAAAAAAAAAAAAGAAGACACCATTCATACTGGATTTAGAGTTACTTAGTGGCCACATTTAAAAAAAAATTTTTATTACATTATTTTGTTTTTTCAGTGTTCCAAGATTCATTGTTTATGCCCCACACCCAAGTGCTCCATGCAACACGTGCCCTCAATACCCACTATCAGGCTCATCCATCCACCCACCCCCCTCCCTTCCAAGACCCTCAGTTTGTTTCTGAGTCCAAAGTCTCTTATGTTTCATCTCCTTCCCTGATTTACCCCAATTCACATTTCTTTCCTTCTCCTACTATCCTCCATATTACTCCTTATGCTTTACAAATAAGTGAAACTATGTGATACTTGACTTTCTCTTCTTGGCTTATTTCACTCAGCATAATCTCCTCCAATCAGGTCAATGTTACTACAAAAGTTGGGTATTCATCCTTTCTGATGCGGGCATAATATTCCATTGTATACATGGACCACATCTTCTTTATCCATTCATCTGTTGAAGGGCACCTTGGCTCTTTCCACAGTTTGGGGATTATGGCCATTGCTTCAATGAACATTGGGGTATATATGGCCCTTCTTTTCACTACATCTGTATCTTTGGAGTAAATACCCAGAAGTGCAATTGCAGGGTCATAGGGTAGTTCTATTTTTAAGTTTTTAAGGAATCTCCACACTGTTTTCCAAAGCGGCTGCACCAACTTGCATTCCCACCAACAGTAAGAGGATTCCCCTTTCTCCACAGCCTCTCCAACACTTGTTGTTTCCTTTCCTGTTAATTTTGGCCATTCTGACTGGTGTAAGGTGGTATCTCAGTGTGGTTTTGATTTGAATTTCCCTAATACCTAATGATGATGAACATTTTTTTCATGTGTCTGTTAGCCATTTGTATGTCTTCTATGGAGAAGTGCCTCTTTGGGTCCCCTGCTCATTTTATGATGTGATCATCTTTTTTGGAGGGGTGTTGAGTTTGAGTAGTTCTTTATAGATCTTGGATATCAGACCTTTGTCTGTAGTGTCATTTGCAAATATCCTCTCCCATTCTGTGGGTTGCCTCTTTGTTTTGTTGACTGTTTCCTTTGCTGTGCAGAAGTTTTTTATTCTGATGAAGTCCCAAAAGTTCATTTTCGCTTTTGTTTCCTTTGCCTTTGGAGACTTGTCTTGAAAGAAGTTGCTGTTAGTGGCCAACTTTTAAACTGATTATCTGAAGATTCTGTCTCCAAGGAAAGTCATATTCCAAGGTACTAGGGGATAGGACTTCAGAATATGAATTTTGAGGGAACACAGTTCAGTCCCTAACAAATACTATTACTTTTTCATCTTACTCCTTCTCATCAGTATCCCCAACAGTTTCTCTCTTGGAAAAGAGTCCAAAAGGCTCCTAATCGAGATTCTTTTATACAAGGAACCTGGATGGCTACACCCAGGTTCCCTGGACCCTTCCCGAGGAAGCGTGTGTCTTTGTAAGAAGAATGTTCAACCTGAAAATATAATCAGTCTTGGCTCTAGATAAAATAATTAGTTAGCCATTGAGATCTGGCAGTTCCAGAATTTATGGTTTACATTTGGGGGGCCAAACATCTGGACCTGATAACCTAGGGATCTCCAAGGAGGACGGGGGGGGGGGGGGCATGATCCCAGACAGCTCTGCTCTCTCTGTGGAGCACAGACTTGGAACCAACCTCTCTGATTCTCTATTTTGCTTTAAACCATTTAGTCTCAAGTTTTATATCACTGAGCATTTCTACTGCCACTAGGGTTATTTTTTTTAATTTATTCTAAATTGCTGGTGTTTGGTGGGGGTAGGTCTTGTTTGCCTGTTGTCATACTTTTGCGACAGAGCCGGGTAATGAGTGTTTCTTGGGTAACTGAAAGCTTCCCTCAGTATTTCACCTAAAATATATATCTCTAGGATACAACCTCTAGGATGCATATTTCCAGCAAAGGTCTTACTAGGTAGTTCTCATGGTTCATCCTCTGGTAATTTGGTACTTTTGTTGCCCTAGCCCAAGAACAGGGGAAATATAAAGCAATGTGAGAGCCCATTCATTCACTTTGTTTCACTTCAACCTCACAACTACCTTTGTATAGGAACAAGGCAAACCAAGGAGTTGGTGTCTTTATCTTACAGAAAGGGGACCTGAGACCAAGATGAAGGCATGGACTCAAGGGCACACTATGATCTTAAATACTGACCCCTTGTCGTGGCTCTGAGATGCACACATGTAGTGTCCAGCTTGAAGAGGAGACTGAGAGCATGAGCCTGCGGTTACCAAAGAAGACTTTCCACTCAGGTCCTGCCTCGGTGTAGGGTGCAGGAGAGTGAGGAAGGGAATAAAATGATACTCAAAGCGTTGGAGGGGAACCTCATTCTGAGTATAATCCAACAAGAGTCATGGGAACTTATATTTGCTCATGTGCTAATAATGGCAGCGTTCTCATCCAAGGACTTTAGCTGGCGAGCAAGGTGGGACATTTATTTCAACCACTTCGGACTCTTGGTTCTTGCACGTCTGTCTACATTCCTCCTAGTTTGTTAAAGCAGCACATGTAAATGCTTTCTCATAAGAGGGAAAATTTCAGGTACAAAATGCACATCCCTTCCTCCAGGAACTTGTTTCTCATTCTTTCTGGCACAGACTGGTGCTACTACCAGCTTCTCATGTTGGAACTGGCAATGAGGTCTCCCCCTGGCTGGAGCTCAGCTGCTCCCTGGAATACTGGGGGTGGGACAGCAGCGACCACAGCCAGTGTGGAAGGTGCCGAGTGCTGACTGAAGGGCTGGATCTTAAATGACGTGGGAGAGGAGTCCGACTTCTAATTTGCTCTGAGTCTATAGGCAGAATCACTTAATCTTCCCAAGCCTCTGTTTTCTGTTTTTGCTCTTCATCTGTAAGTGAAAGGATAAGACCAGCTGATCTTTGAGACCTCTTTTAGCTACATTTGTTCAACAGAAAGCCTGTGATACTTTCATAGTCTTTGTGCCTCCCATAGCATAGTTCCTATTCTATAGGATGATTTCTATGTCTGTGATACACAGTGTCTGTGCTGGGACTGTCCCTAGGGAATTGGAGACAGGAAACCATCATTGCTTTTTAGCTGAGTGACCATGGACAAGGCTCTTGGCCACTTTCAATTAAATTTCCCTCATCCACAAAGAGGAACATTAACACCTGCCTTACTTATATCCCATGGGGTAGCCATGAGGATCGTTGTCAACAATGGGTATGAACAAGTTTTTGGAAACTATAAAGGGGTGTCCTGATTTCAGGGATGATTCCGAATCTGATTCGCTTGTTGATGGGCTCCTTGTCTCACTGACCAAAAACCCAGCAGAGTGCCCGCCCTGGGAACGCACTTGGGAAACATAGCTCAGTGAATGCGTAATGAAAGCATACACAAGGCTGGAAGCTAAGTGTGGGCAAGGAAGGTGACACTGGCTTATGTCTTTTTTTCTTTCTTTTTGTTTTATTGAGAGAGTGTGCTCGAGTGGGGAGGGGCAGAGAGAATCTTAAGCAGGCTCCACGCCCAGCACAGAGCCCAACACGGGGTTCAATGTCACCACCCTGAGATCGTGACCTGAGCTGAAATCAAGAGTCAGACCCCTAACCGACTGAGCCACCCGGCTGTTCTGACACTTGGCCTATTCCCAACACACCCATACTCGCCGTGCATGGTCCTGGAGGACTGTGTACCTAGGTCCCCACTACCTTGTCAGTGTTGATCTCCAATTATTGTCTGCCCAGCACCACTGAATGCAGCTGAATGTCCCGTGACTTCTCTGCCCTCTGGTTCTTACAGCAAATGCACGCACAGCCTCCTTTCCCCCTGAATCTTGGCAGCTCTGAACTCCAGCCCCAGCGAGGCTGTGGAAAGCTGTGCTCTTAGCTTCTCAGCCTGACAGCTGCAGCCTTCGGCCTGGCTTCTCAGCTGCTCTGCCCATTCTAGTCACTAATTGACAAATGCCTTGAGAAGAAACGTGGCAAAGAAGGCCGGGCTTTAAGGGTCTCCCTTCTCCCTGGGATTTTGGCTTTTGGACTCTAGAAGGATGTTTTCCTACTTGAGCTCATGATTCGGACTGTTCTCCACGGGGAGTTCGGTCTGCTGCAGTCTAGTGTGTCACAGAAGTAGAAGTCCATTGTCATCTGTCAGTTTTCCTGTGCCCCTCAGATGACGGCAGCCAGGATTAACGGTCCCCGACCCAGACCAACCTATTCCTTCACTGAATAGAGGGAAGCCTGAGGCGCAGGGAGGACAGACATTTACCTAGCCGTCTGATTTGTCAATACCAGAGCTGGGGCTCAAACCCAGGCCCCCGAAAGGCCAGGCCAGCATGCCTCCCACCTCACCGGTCTTCCAAGAGGCGCCCCTCCTATTTCTACTTCCTTCTGTCCTCCTAGGCTGGCCTGCTGCTTTGGACTGTGAGATGGTCTCTGGGTCCCTCTTGGCCACGTGCTACCCCACCCATGGATGGGCCGTGTTGGGAGCTGACAGACGTGGTGCCTCTCTCTCTCTCTCTGTCTCTCTCTCTCACACACGCACGCACGCACACACGCACGCGTGCACACACCCCTCCTCCTCCTCCAGCTTGCCAGTGCAGACCAGGAGCAGACCACCTACTTGTCCCAGACATGCAGTCAGTTGTGGCTCTACCCTGATGGGCCGGGATGGCCTAATTATAGTCTCTGGCTTCCTGAGTAATTATGGGCCTCCCCAGAGCTCCAGGGTGCTCCACGCCTCTGCCCACAACTCTGTACCTCAGCCACTGCCCCTGGTTTCCTCCTTTGCTTTAAATGTCTCCCTGCTGCCCAGAGCAGATCCAGCCCTCTCCTCCTTTGCCCTTAGTGCTATGCATACCAGGATCTGATTACGGGCTGTGTCAGGGACACCCTATCCCGCAGAGTGCCTCGGTTAGCCTCTGTCCACATTCCTGGATGCTAAGCTAACCACCAAACTACAGTTGTTTTCTTCTTCCCAGGCTAGATCCAAGGCCCACTGGCCCTCCCCTCTGGCTACATGATTCATGACCGGCCCGAAGGGGACCCACAGATGCTCGGCTCACCTTCAGGTTCCCCTTCCCTGTTCCCTGTGGACCCTCTCCTCTGGGCAGCACCAGGCAGGAGGCCCTGGCAGGGGGAGGCCAGGAGGAGCTGGGGGCTGGGGGAAGGGGCAGGAGCCCCAGCCACAGTGAGATGACCAGAGGCAGTGAGGGATGGAGAGGGAGGTGGCTCTTCCCCTGAGGACCTTCTTCCACTCAGGCTGGGGCTGTCGCCTCCTGGGGCAGCGAGGTGGGCACACACCTTGTCCCCCCGCACATGGGCACCCAGCCTTCCCCATCCAGAGGAGCTGCCAGGAGCTCCCCCAGGAAGAGGAGGCTGTGAGGGCCGGTGGGGATGAGCAGAAGAGAGGACATTCACCCTCCGCCTCCTCTCCCTCACAGCTAGCATAGAGACCCTGAGAAGTCCTCGCAGCTACCTACTCCCCACCTTGAGCAAGAGAGGAGGGGGTACCTGATAAAGGCGGGGGGAGGGAAGGATGGGGTCCCGGGGAGAGAGTGAGGGGGCTCCTGCTGGACCTGGAGACTGCTCAGAGCAGGGCCACTTTGTTGAGAGAAGACTGCGCATGCTTTTCCTAACTCGTGGCTGGAAACTGGGACTGTGGACCCCTCCATCCAGGAACAAGAGTGGAAAGGACAGCCACGGTTGTAAGGAGACAGAGTGGAGAACCAGGGAGCTCCATTCCCAGAGCAGACAGAGGCCGAGCCCAAAGAAGCAGGTCAGGGAGCAGGGGCAGAGGCAGGAGGAAGGGCAGTGGTGGAACTCCAGGGGCCCTTCGGAACTGTCAAGTGTGACTCTTGGATTTTATAGAGGAGAGCTGAGCTCCAGAGTGGGCAGGAAGTCGCCTGGCGTCGCTCCAGGGCCCTCTGACTCCCATCCGCCCGCCCAGCCTCCAGGGGCCTCATCACCTCCCAAAGGCTCTGCCGGTCCAACCTCAGCTGGCTTGGGCGCCCAGGCCAGAGCCGGGGTGGAGAGTGAGCAGCGCCATGACTCGGAAGTCCTGCCAGGCTGGGGGCTAGGGGGCACACCCCACGTGGGTCCCTCCCTGTCCCCGGTGGTTGGGGCTGCCTTGGTGGGCTGTATGGCAGGGGGAGGGGCTGCAGGAGGCCCTCTGCAGGCCTAAGAGCAGGTCCTGTCTCCTGGCTGCTCCCAGACTGGGTCCTCGCTCCAGAGCCACCGAACTCCGCCCCCGCCCCGCCAGTCGGGTGACAGTCGGCCTGTGCAGCTGCAGGGCCCGTGAGCTAGAGGGCCACACAGGGCCACATCCCCCTGTGCGGGGGGGCAGAGGGCATGGGCAGGTGGGGGCAGGGAATTACTGGAAGGTTTTTATTGGCCTTTGTGGGGCTGACTCTGTCCGGGCTCCGGTTTCCAGTTTAGAGCTTAAAGAGGGTAGTGTCACTGTCACTCAGAGGAGAAACCTCTGGGAAGAAACCTCCCACAGAAACCCTCTGGGAAGCAGACACGTGGGGAGCAGCCCCGGGGAGTGGGGAGCCTTGGGCAGCAGGTAGCATCAGCTGGGATTCACAGCCGTGGCATCTTCATTAGCTGGGGAGGAGGCCCTGGCGCCCAGACCTGGGTCACGGCCACTGGCAGGGCTCCCAGCACCCAGCGGCAGGATCCCTCCCCGAGAGGCCCACTGGGTTCTGGTTTCCGCTCAGGGACCCCTGAGAATACTGCTTCACCTCTCTGGGCTTTCATTGCCTCCTCCGTGAAATAGAATTGGACTAGTTCCCACCTAGCTCAAAAATGCTGGAAGTCTTTTGCAAGAAGACGGATGTACCCACTGCATTCTCAGGGGGAGCTGAGTCCGGGCCTGAGAATTCATCCCCCAGGCCAGCCCCGGGGCCCACTGCTCACACCACCCCTACCCAGCGTCCTTTGTGGAGACCACTGAAGAAAGCCTGGTCTCTGCTGGGCCTTTGCTGCATGACCTTCAGGAGGCCAGGGTCCTCTTTCCTCCACGCTCTGGGCATTGAGAGATATCTCGGGCAGAGCGATGGCCACACTCTGCTTTGTGTCCCCAGGGTTGGGCTTGGTACAGCTCTGGCAGCGAGTGACTTTAAGAGCCACCTAGTCAGAGGGACATGATGGTCATCTGACCCCTGGCTTGGGAGCTAACCTGGGCTCTTTAAGGACAGCCCAGTCTGCATCTCAGCATCTCCCCCACGTGCTAGGCTAGAGCCAAGTGTGAGCAGGGAGGCCGCAGCTGTTGTGGGGACCTTTCCCTACCAGTGCCAGACTCCATGCCCAGGGCGGGAGATGGGAGCTGTGGCCCTCACTCTTTCTGGGGCTCCACAGTCTAGTGGGGTCCACCAGATAGGCACCAAGTGTTTGCTTTCACTGTACTGTGACTTCTTTATCTACACATCACCTGAAAGATTCAGCAAGTAGTAGCCCCCGGAGCTCAGAGAATAGGCTAAGGTGGTCAGGGTGGGCCTCCTGGAGGAGCTGTCCTTTTTCTGGGCGGTTGTGCCCATGCACTCATGCACGCCTCACTTTTTGGTGTCTGCCCCATGTCACTAACTCCACCTGTGGTACCCTAACAGCATGCACAGAGCTTGGGGTGTGCTGTCCATGGGGCAGGGGGTGTATCCAAGATCATGAACCGGCCTCCAGGCCCAGATAGACAGTCCTGGACAATCCTGGCTGTTTCCCAGAGCTGTCTACCTCTCTCAGTTCCCACCCTGAGCCCTGAAGTCGGAACAATGAATTGTCACTGTGCACCAGGCCTCCCGCTTACACACCGTGTCTCCACATCCGCGCTCGCCGGCAGCTGAGTCTTCGCAGCCACACTTTACAGGTGCCGTGACTGACAGAGAGAAGTCTCGGAGCCAGCCCGAGCTCCCAGAGCCCGCCGCAGGCAGACCCGGCCTTGCTTTCTGGCCCACCCTCGGGCTCGTCACTGTGGCCTGCGCACACACGTCCTTCGTGGGAAAGCCCCCTGACGTGCTCCTCATGTACTGACCTCTCCCCTCCTTTCTCTGACCCTAGGTGCCCCCGGCCCTCCAGGACCAAGAGGACTCAAAGGAGACATGGGCCCAAAAGGCCCCAGTGGCAGCAGAGGACCCAAAGGCGACCCTGGCAGCTTGGGCCCCCCAGGACCCCAGGGCCCGCAGGGGCAGCCTGGAGACACGGGGCCTGTGGGAGAAAGGGGGCCGGTTGGCCTTCGAGGTTTCCCAGGCCTCAAAGGCTCAAAAGGCAGCTTTGGAAGTGGAGGCCCAAGAGGACAGCCAGGCCCCAAAGGGGACGTGGGGCCCCCAGGGCCAGAGGGGCCCCCAGGGTCTCCTGGGCCCTTAGGGCCTCAGGGAAAACCAGGCATTGCTGGGAAAACAGGGTCACCGGGCCAGCGGGGGCCCATGGGGCTTAAGGGTGAACCAGGGATCCAGGGGCCCCCTGGACTCCCAGGGCCCCCAGGCCCACCAGGAAGCCAGAGCCGCTACTAAGGGTCCCAGTCCCAGACTGCTGCACAGAATGACAGGAAGGGCCTCAGGGCGGAGCCAGCCCCCCAGAAAGCCACACCTGCAGACAGCTGTGGCCCTTTGATCCCAAAGGGGCTTCCCCCAGCCTGCCCCTGCGCCTCCGGGATCCCCAGTACTGACTGTGCCATAGAAAGCAGTCCCACACACACATACACACACACACACCTTTCTCTGCTGGCCAGGGGAGCCAACGGGGTTTCCCTGGCTGAGCAGGAGGAGACGCCCCCTCTCCTGTGACTGAGCCTGCCAGGCAGGTGTTACCTGGGGAGGAAGGTCTTGAATCTATTTCTGAATTGCTGACCAACTCAAGCTTTCCGGCATCTTCAGAACCAACCTAGCCAGCAGGTCCCTGCGGCTCCCAGTGGTTGAGAAGACTCAGGAAAACCTTTGTAGAAGATGTGGTTCCAACTCTCCGCACAGGGCGATTTGACCACCCAAACACTCTCCTCCTAAGCATGGGAAGAGTCCCCGGAGCTGCCCTGCCTCACACAAGCCAGAGGGACCCCACCTGTGCCACCATCCTCAGGCTCTGGGCACCACGCTCCCGTGAGCTCAGCAATTTTTTCACGTCTCCAGAAAATTCTTCACGTCATCCTTACCCTCCTTCTCCCAGGAGCATCCCAGAAGAATCCAAGCAGGAGTCTCATCTGCATGGGAAGACCATCTAGGCCCTGGAACGTTCTCCCAGAGCGGTGCCCTGCAGCTGGGACACTGGAGGAAGCGGGGGGCAGGAGCAGGCACGAAGAGTTCGGGGTCACCGGGCTGTCTGTGTGGCTGGCTCTCTCGGTCCGTGCCGGGCCGGCCTGCTCCACTCCCAGGACGGGACCCCTCTGTGGAGGCTGACAGAGGGCCAAGCCCGGCAGCTGTCCCCTCCTGCGCCCAGCTCTCCTGCCCACAGCTGCCCGCTGACCTTACCCGACCATGACTCAGAATGGCCCAAGGCCTCTCTGCATGAGCAGCAAGACTGGACTCGAGGAGAGACGGGCCTGGACGTCCACAGGACGCTCACTTTGCATCCCCCCTCACCTCCTCCAGCTTCCTACACACACAGGCAGAAAGGAGCTCTGGAAAGTTCCCGCAGCAAGGTGAAGGCCGCCCCCAGGCTGAACTGGTTGTTGAGCTGCCCTCCTTGGTTGGACAGATTCCAACCACTCCCGGGCCAGGGGACATGGTGCTGTCTCCTCCCCAACCCAACTCAGACACAGCCCCTTTCCTCCTTCCAAAAGCCTCACAATGCCATCTCCCTTCTCATCGCAGGTGTGCAACTGGTTTGCACGCCCACCCTCCCCCCTGCCGTGTAATCCTGTCTACATATGATATCATGCGACCTAGTATTTTTGACTCAGTAAAGAGCTCTTTCCAGGAGGGAGGCGTCTTCTGCTCTTTTCGGCCCCCAAAGGGACATATTGCCTTCAGGGGCTCTGCCTCACCTGGAGGGAGAACCAGTGGATGAGGGGGGCCCCTAGATACTCACTGTGGAGTTTGGGTCTCACCCTCTGCCCCTCCACCTAGAAACAGAGTTCTGTCAGGAATTCCCGGTGGTCCCACTGGGGCCAAGACCATGTGGGGAATTACCCACAATGAACAGGAGCCCAGTGAGCTAAAATGCAGCAGGCTAAAACAGGTCCTGGACATGTGAAGGATACCTTCCCGAGGCTTCCCCCTTCTGCATCTAAGACCTTCAGGTAGGAGAGAAAACGAGGAAGAGACCAGGCTAGATCTTCCCTCAAAGGCCTGGCTCTCCAAGATCCATAGGAAGCAGAGGACAGGTGGGTCCCATGTGAATCAGCCACGCCTGCCCAGGAGGCCAAGCAGGTGAAGAGAGCTATGCCCTTAGGGGCTGGCTTGTAAAGCATAGGTCTTAGTCCATTCATTTCTGGAGGGTCACAGCTCACGATCAAGATGCTGGCAGGTTTAGGGTCTGGGGAGGCCCTGCTTCCTGGCTCCTAGCTGGCCATATTCTCACTGTGCCCTCACACCGCAGGAAGGTGGAGGAAGCTCCCTGGGGCCATTTTCATAAAGGCACTAATCCCATTCCTGAGGGCTCCACCCTCAAGACCTAAACACCTTCCAAAAGCTCCACCTCCCAATAACATCACACTAGAGGTTAGGGTCCCAATTGATAAATTTGGGGGGACACCGATATTCAGTCTATGGTAGGTAGCATAGTGTATTCATTTGCTGGTAAAACATGGCCTAGTATAAGTCCTATGCCCTATTTTGCTTTTGTATTTTGTATTCTTGTATTTTCTCCAGAGAAACAAAACCAATAGACTCTGCACTAGTACCCCGTTAGCTGTGAAGGGCATGATCCAGGAGCCCCAGGGGATGCCTGAAACTGCAGGGAGTACTAGACCCTATGTATTGGATGCTTCCCCCCCAAATATATAGACCTATGATAAAGTTTAATTTATAAATTAGGCACCGTTAAGAGATTACCAACACACAACTATAAAAATACACTATAAAAAAGTTCTATGAATGTGGTCTCTTTTTCTCTCTCTCAAAATATCCTATTGTGCTGTACTCACCTTTCTTCTGGAGGAATGTGAGATGATAAAATGCCCACGTGATGGGACGAAGTGAGGTGAGGGGTGTAGGCGTTAGGACCTGCGTGTTGGGCTACTAGTGACCTTCTGCCTGTGGGTCGGAAGGAGGATCGCGAGCTTCTAGGCTGGTTGGCAATGGTTGTGCTAACCTTGGAAAGCGAAACTGCAGATAAGGGCAGACTACTCTATACCTGTGTGTGTGTGTGTGTGTGTGTGTGTGTGTGTGTGTGTGTGCATATTTGGGTGGGGACAGGGCCAGAGACAGAGCCTGAGAAGTCCCGTGACCTTGTGTCTGCAGGCGGAGACCTGGGAACATCAGTGGTGTAGTTCTAGTCTGAGTCCAAGCCAGGAGAGTCAGTAGCGTAAACTCCAGTCCAAGGCAGAAGACTCGGGTCCTAGCTCACACGCTCAGGCAGAGACAGAATTCTCCTTCTCTTCACCTCTTCATTCTATTCTCTCACCATCAACGGATGGGATGATACCAACCCGCTTTAGTGAGGGTTTACTCAATCTATCCATGCAAATGCGAATCTCTTCTGGAAACATCCTCACAGACACACCTAGAAATAATAATGTTCAGCACAGAGGCTTTGTGCTGTGTCTCAACTCTAGGAGGGGAGGGTGACTCGTAGTGAATGATAGCTCTCCACCTCAAGCAGTGTGTGAGGAAGGCCAAGGGTGGGAGAGGAAGGGGGCTCTGGGGGCAAGTGTGACACGTGGAGGCCAGGGAAGGCATCACCCGGGCCATGGCAGAGAGATGGTGGGCCTTGAAGGAGGCAACGAGGACAATCCAGTGGTGTCATTTTACAGCCTGGGTCCCCAAGAACACCTCCAGGAAATTCCAGCCAATCACTGTCCAGCGGGGGGTTGACAGCATGTCTGGTGGGGGCCCTGCTCCCCAGCATGAGCCTGGGGCCCAGGGAGCTGGAGGAGCCCAAGACTGAGGGCAAGCCAATGTCCTGGAGTCAAAATCCCAAGAAGTTAGATCTGCAATCAATTCCAAGAGATGAGTTGG
The DNA here is from genome assembly GCA_004023965.1 of Spilogale gracilis. NCBI lineage: Eukaryota > Metazoa > Chordata > Mammalia > Carnivora > Mephitidae > Spilogale > Spilogale gracilis. The sequence continues at coordinate 38,293 of PITA01004646.1, read as the reverse complement.
GGTCTAGAATGAGAGACTGGGCTGCGAGGATCAAACACCAAGCAATTCGAGAACACAGAAGCAAATACAAAGGGAAACTCGTGTGTCCTGGACAGTTGCCAGCGGCATCCCTGGCCATGCGGTTTGGAAGGGGGTCAGCTTGACTCACAGGCAAGGGTGAGCCAGGCACCTGGAGCCCGCCCATGCAGTCACACAGCACCCCCACACATCCAGGTCCACACCTGCACTTTTCCCTGGGCACAGAAGTCCTCTCAACCCTAGCAAGGACATAGGGGAGGAGAGATTTATGATATGGGCACAACAGGCAAAACCAGGGCTGAATCAGGCCTGAATTAGGGCCTCGGGCTTGCTCCCCATGGGAAGCTGCCAGCATCCCTTGCTTTGCCTCCGCTGTAGAGGGTGACCCGTCTCTTTCTCTCAGTGGCCACTGACCTCTCCTCTCTGCTCCCCTTTGTCTCCTTTCAGAGACAAAGAGCGTGTTCCATTTACACAAAGCTTAACAGGACTATTGCTCTCCACCAAAGGGCTATCCTTCAATTTCTAATTCCCAACCCTAGGAGAGCAATTGAATTGCTAATCCTGGGGGGTTCAGTCCAGGGTCTACCCCGATCCAGTGGGCTAGGCCCACACAGAGAGCGAGTCATGTGGTAAAATTAGAGACACAAGAGCAAGACTGACTCTGAGCAAAGCTGACCATGAACCCTGTGGTTGGCAATAAAGGAAAAAGAGAATTAAAACAACAATAATAATAGCAGACATCCGTGGAGGATTAACTATGCAACAGAAGACCATTCTAAGGACTTTACCTATAATGACACATCTGATCCTCACTATAATTTATAATGTAGTTATTGTGTCCATATGTATTGTTATCATTCCCACTTTACAGATGGGGAAACTGAGGTCTGGAGAGATTAACTTCCCGAAGTCACATAGACAATGAGTTTTTAGATATACCTCTACTGAAACTCAGCCTTGGGTGAGTTATCCTGTCTGTGTTTCTTTTCGCTTCCCATAAAATGGGGGTTATAATTGTACCTCCCTTCTGAGGTCAGTGAGGAGATTAAGTAAGAGGATACTGTTAAAAAAGAACAAAATTCAGCTGACTAAATTTGAAGATCTAATTGGTTTAATTAAATGACTCATGAATCAGGCGGCACCGCACCTGGAAATTAGAGGGCCACTCGGAGGAGTGGTACCAAATGGGGAGTTTTTATAGAAAGGAGTGTGGAGCAAAAAATTATAAGCAAAAGAAAAGAAAGGATTATTTCAGGCCAAATCATCTTCCCATGGTGGGACGGGCAGGGGGTTTTACTGTGCAGATCACCCCATCTTCCTTTGGGGAAGGGAGAAGGCCCATGTCCACAGATGACCTCATGATTGATAGGTTGAGACTTATATTTCTGGGAGAGATGGAAACGGCACTTAGATTACGTATTGAGCCCAGGTTTGCTGACCTGACCTGGTCCAACTACCGCCATCTGGGGCCGCTGGCTTTCTTTTTCACAATGCACTTGGCCAATTGCCTGCTGCGTTAGTGGGCTCAGGCTGCCGTAACCGAGACCCACAGGCGGGTGGCTCAACCAATACAAATGAATTTTCTCAGGGTTCTGGAGCCTAGTAAGTCCAAGGGCAAGAGGTCAGCTCTCCCTGCCTTGCTGTGTCCTCACCTGGTTCTGGGCTCGGTATTGGGGAGACAAGTGTCTGGGAGGAGAGAAAGGGAGTGAGAGAGAGCCCCCTTTTCCTTCTCTTACAAGGCCACAGTCCTAGCAGATTAGGGCCCCACCCTTATGACCTCATTTAACCTCACTTGCCTCCTAGTATCCTATCTCCAGATACAGCCCCACGGGGGGTCAGGGCTTCAGCTATGGATTTTGTGTAGGCACAACCCAGTCGGTTGGACGTGGCAGTGGTGACTGCGCCGTTAGCAGCCATTATCACGAGGTCATTACACAGAGCCAGAGTCCCCTGAATGAGGCAGTGGCATCCCCAATCTCCTCTGCAGGTGACCGGCCAGAACTCCAACCCCTGCAACTCCCACACCCACATTCTCTGCATCATTAGATCCAAGAGTGAGCTGGGGCCTCTCTGAGCTCAGCTTCTCTTCATTCCAAAACAGAAAGCCAAGGCGGTGAGAAGTGAGGAGTCTGTCACCATCTGGGACTAGAACTCAGGTCTCTCAGGTCCTGGTCCCCACAACCTCTCAGCTCTCCGGTTGGGCTGCAGCTCTACTTCTCGGGCCCCTTTGCTATTGGTCATGACCACTGAGTATCTCCAGATGCACGTTCCCCAGAGAATACCCCCTGGTCCCTGTCTCTCATCAAATGGCCCCGACTACTAAGGTGACCCTTCTTATGTCTCAGACCATTTTAGGTACTGCAGGGAAGCCCAGGAGCTGACCGCAGGTGTTGGTGGGGAGGGCAGCCGGAACCAGCAAGCATGTCGCAAACACCATGAATCAGGACACTGTTCTCTGCAAAAGCTGTGTGAGATGGCTTCACCCCCTTCATAGTGGGATGATTGGGTGGGCTCCGTGATGGAGTTCCTTCACGGACGTGGAACCTGGAGCGGGTCATGAGTCTGCCCTGCTGGGCCCTTCATTCAGGGTATGACTGCAGGCTGGCAAAGCCCCTCTCTGAGTTTTGGTTTCTCAACTAGGAAACAGAGAGAGGGGCGCGCTCTTGACGCCAACCAGAAGTTGCCAGATTCACCTGGCAATATGCCAGATTGCCTGGACTCACCTGGAGTCACCTGGAATATGCCGGATTCCTCTCTCCTGCAATTCTAACCGAGTATTCTTCCTCTTGTCCTGTTTCGTTGCTTTCCTAGAACTTGCCAGGGCTAAGGCATTAAAATCTGAGCCCAGATGGAGAGGTGACAGCCTGTGAGATTTCCGCCACCAAATTAGCATCATGGCCTTTGCCATCAGTTGTTTTAATCCCCACCAGGTTTGCAAAGTCTTGAAGGAACCCCTGGGCTTCCTTAAGGGGCTTCCTGGAGGCCACAGGACTGGGATAGGTCAAACCCCCCAGGGCTGCCCACCCTTCTTCATCGAGAGCCGCCTCACTGCCCCTCCAGCCGGGGTGGACACGGCTCTGAGCAGAAGTTCCGGACCTTCCTCTGTCTCCTCCTGCCTGGCACGTGTACTGTGCCAGCCTTGGACGCACCTGTCAAAACAGAGCCGTAGGCGAGGCGAGCAGGGAGCTGCCAAATATGGTCTGAGCACGCGATGCTTTCCAGCAGGGCTGGGTTGGGCTGGGCTGCAGAGAGACTAGCGGGACACAGCGCTCAGCATGCAGCCTCCCAGGGGACGGCTTGACCTGCAGAAACACAGCTTGTTTGTTTCCCTTGCCATCACCTGTCCCGTCCCTCCGTTTTCATTTGAATGCTTCAAAGTGCCAGGCTCTGTGTTTGATGTGGTGGGAGACCAAAGCTTGGGCAGTGCCCTTAGCAGGGACAATCACCCAGGAGGCCATCCAAATGCAGACTGGCCGTCTCAACCGCTGCTTCAGAATTACAGATGGGGTGGCCTGGGAGGAAGGATGCAGAGAAATCTCCAGGGAATTCTGATGCCCCCCCCCCCAATAAAATTTGAGAATCATAGGTATAAGAGATACAGAAAGTAAACTATGGGTTTTTTTTAATTTACGTATAACATCTCATCCAGTTCTCATTAACTGAAAGTATTTTTGTTTTATACATCAGAAAACAAGGCTCAGAAAAGTCAGATGATTCACTCAAGGCCAGGCAGACGTTCCGGGGACTTGAAGCCAGAATTTACGGAAGCCAGCTACAGTGAGCGACTTCTTACAGAATGGTACGATTGGGAATTTAGCTGGGTTGTGCTTTGCAGTTGAGAAACCTGAGATCTGCAGACACAAGGATCCAGAGCAAGCCATCGATAAAGCTATAACGAGGCTCCAGATCTCAGGGCTACCAGGCCGCTATGGCCCCGTTGCCTTTTCACTAAGCACGTCTGGGGATTAGGAAAAGCAATGCAGGAATTAGAGGGGGGAGCATGCTTTCTGCTGTGAAAGCTAGAGGCTTTGCAAAGAAAGCCAGTTACCCTTCCTCAGCCAGGCCACCGACCTCCCTTATGGCCTTTCCCCTAAGCCCAAGTTCTCCAAAATGGGCACCCAACTAAAATCCTCTGGGGTGAGGAACAAACTAGTAAATATTAAAATGTCTACTAATTGTGTTTCATCTATTCTAAGTCACACTTTGTTTCTGTGTAATCTGATCTGACATGAAGTCAGCCAGAAAGTTTGGAATGCCCAAGAATATGATCTGAAGTGAATTTATAGTCAAGATCTTTAGTAGCTAACTGCAATTGTGCCTTGAGACATTAGCCAACAATAAAACGTAAAGAATGATTTACAAATATATGTACATACATTGGGAAATTTTTAAAAATTCACAATTTTTTTTCACTAAAGTGGGTGTGACAAAAAATATTTGGACCCAACTGTCCTAAGTCAGCTCTGTTGCCTCGGACATTCTCCCTTGTGATAAAGCAGAGCTCTTGACTTAGAAAGAATCTCCATGTGATGATTTTGGATGTGTACTCCAATGGTTCCTTCTTCTTCTGAACTTCAGGAACTTCTAAATGCCGTAGACAAATCTGATTCCTAAGTTTACGACTTGAAATTTGCTTGCTCCCCATCATCTATCACTGTCCTTATTCAGCTTCATAGAGCTCCCTTCCTCCAGACGGAAACATTTTAAAAAACCTAATAGGTAGTGTGGAGATCCCACTGAAGTTGTTCACTCATTCAACAAATAGTTCTTGAGCTGTAAGTAGCTGTCACATACTGTACTTTGTAAATTTAAAAAAAATAAATAAATTAAAAAGTGAGCTCCAGATTCATTTTAGCTTCCTGCCCAGGAACACATTCCAGATCATCCCACACAGAAATGGGGCCCAAACACAGAGTAGTGGTCTCACCGGCTAGACGTAGTAGAAGTCAGACTTTGGGGCTGCAAAGGCAGCTAGAATTGGGCATGGGACAGGGCACCGGGCAGGAGCAAGCTGTGTGCAGACTTTCACTGGATGGTGGCTTGAATGTGTAGGGCAAAAATCACAGGGTTTGTGAGCTATGAACTAATTTTAGACACACAGTAACAAAGGCCTTTCTCAATAATTGATAGAATAAACAGAAAAGCAGTAAAGATATAGAAAACTTGAACAATGCTATCAACTAATTTGACTTAATGATAAGAGAACAGTGTACCCAACAACAGATGAATATTCGTTCTTTTCAAGGGCAGATAAAACATGTACGAAGACAGAGCCTACTGTAACCCATAAAACAAGTATCAACAAATTCAAAAGAATTGAAACAACTCAGAGTATATTTTCTGACCACATGGGATTAAATTAGAAATGAACACAGAAAGATATCTAAGTCTCCAAATAAATGGAAAGTAAATAACACATTTTTAATTGCCCAAGAGTCAAAGCAAAATATTCCAAGGGAAACTAGAAAATATTTTGAATTTCATGAAAATGAAAACATAACATAACAGAATTTGTGTGATATAACTAAAGTGGTGTTTGGAGGGAAATCTGTAACATTAAATATTTACATTAGAAAAAAAGAAAGCTCTCTGTGTGCCTCAGTGGCTCAATTGGTTAAGTGTGAAACTCTTGATCTCAGCTCAAGGTCATCAGGGTCCTCAGTTCAAGCCCTGTGTTGGGCTCCATGCTGGGCATGGAACCTACTTGAAAAAAAGAAAAGAAGAAAGCTCTCAATTCAATGACCTCAACTTTGACCTTAAGAAACTAGAAAAAGAAAAGAAAATTAAGTAAACAGAAGAAAAGAGATAATAAAGATAAAAAATGAAAGAGAAAATTCATAAAGCAAAAAAACCTGGTTCTTTGAGAAGATAAAGAAACAGATAAGCCATACGGATCAGAAATAAGAGAAGACACAGATTACTAATATCAATGACAATAGTGGGGCCATCACTACAGATCCTGAAGACATTACCGTAATAATAAGGACGTACTACGAACAACAATTTTAAGCCAATTTAAGCCAATAATGTCTTAGATGAAATAAATCTCTTGAAAAACATAAACTATTACAGCTCACTCAAGAAGAAATCGATAATAATAAATGTGAATAATTCTGTTACTGTTAAATAAATACAATTTTGGTTTTAAAAAAAAAAACCCTCCCACAAAGAAAAGACTAGACTCAGCTGGGCTCACTGATGAATTCCGCCAAACATTTAAAGAAAAAAATAATACAAATTCTGCACAAACTCTTTCAGAAAACAGAAGAGGAGGAAATACTTGCTAACTCATTCTATGAACCAGCAATACCTTGATAACAAAACTTAATACATATTACAGGAAAAGAAAACATTTTAAGAAAAGAAAACTGCAGATCAATATCCTTAGAACATAGAAGCAAAATTTCTTAACAAAATTTTAACAAATTGAATCCAACAATATATAAGAAGGATAATATATTATGAATGTTTTATCTCAGGAATACAAATTTGATTTAACTCTCAAAATCAAGATAATTCACCACATTAATAGAATATAAGCCAATAGGATCATCTCTATAGATACAGGAAAAGCATTTAAAAAAATCCAAAATTCATTTCTTAAAAAAAAAAAAGCCTCACACCATACTAGGAATTGAATGAACCTTCTCAATCTGATAAAATATATCCTAAGACAAAGAAACAAATAAACAAACAACCTATAGTTAACACCATACTTAATGATATAAGGCTTAATACTTTCCCCTAAGATCTGAGAAGAGTCAAGGATGTATGCTTTCATCACTTTGAGTTAACCATGTATTGGTGATCCTATCCAAATACAATAGTAAAGTAAGTAAAAGAAAAAAGAAGATATCCAGGTTGAAAAGGAAAAAGTAAAACTGTCTTTATTTGACGACAGTTTGATTGTCTATGTAAAGAATACTAAGGATTTACCCAAAAAAGTGCTTCGTAATAATTCTGAGTAAACAAAATTAGAGAACACAAGGTCAATATACAAATGTCAGTTGTAATTCTATACACTAGCAAGGCACAATTAGAAGTTGAAATAAAAAAAAATAACAGAATAGTATCAAAAATGTGAAATATTCGGTAACAAATTTGGCAAAACACATGTAAGACCTGAAATTTAGAAAATGGAAAATCACTTAACAGTGCTGTGAGAACTTAAGAAAGAACTAAAGAAATGTAGATAAATACGATGTTCATGGATCAGAAGACTCAATATTGTTACAATATGAATTTACTCCATATTGCTATATAGATTCAAAGTAATTTTAACAAAAATCCCATAACAAATTTTTTTTCTAAAGATTTTATTTATTTGACAGAGAGAAACACAGCCAGAGAGGGAACACAAGAAGGGGGAGTGAGAGAGGGAGAAGCAGGCTTCCTGCCGAGCAGGGAGCCCAATGTGGGGCTCAATCCCCGGTCTCCGGGATCATGACCTGAGCCGAAGGCAGTCGCTTAACCAACTGAGCCACCCAGGTGCCCCCTAGACTAGACTCAGCTGGGCTCATGACAAATTTTTAAGGAAATTGATAAACTTTTGTAAGATTTGTTTGGAAATGCAAAGGACCTAGAAGAGCCAAAACCATTTTTAAAAGTAAGAACAAAGTTCAAAGACTCATACTGCCTGATCAAGACTTAGAAAGCTACAGTAATCAAGATAATATAGTATTTGCATAGAGATAGACTCATAGATCAATGGGATTGAATAGAGAGTAGAGAAATAGATCTACTTACATATTGTCTATTGATTTTCAACATGAGTGCCAAAGCAGTTCAATGGAGAAAGGATAATCTTTATAACAAATGGTACTGGAACAATAGTATAGTAATATACAAAATATGAATCTTGACTCTTATCTCATAACATACATAAAAATTAACTCAGAGTGGATTATAAACCTGAATGTGAAAGCTAAAAATATAAAATATATTGTTAAAAAGCATAGAAAAAATCTTAGTAACAGTTAGGCAACAATTTCTTAAATATGATGTTAAAAGCCCGTCAACATGTCAACATGTAAAAGCACACAAACGTTGACTGTAAGAGACATTTTCTTATAAATGAAGCTGAGCAATTTCATAACCAGTAGATCTGCGCAAAAAAGAAATACTAAGGGAAGATCTTTGGGCTGAAAGGAGATTATAGCAGTTAGAAACTCCAGTTCCACACGTAACACTCCCTTATGCAATGAAGGATACCATAAGTGCTAAGTTTATCTGTATAAAATACTTTTTCTTGATTTCTTGATTTCTTTAAAAGAAAATATATTGTTCAAGGGAAAATCATCACAGTGCATTGTGAAGTTATTACAAACAAAAAGCAAAATGAGTGATATTAGGGAACAATGAAGAAGAGGTAGATAAGTGGAAAGTTTTTACATCATATATGAGTGAAAAAAAATTCATTCAAGGTAAGCTATGATGAATCAGGATGTATATTATAACTTTTACGGCAGCCTCTAAAAAATAAAACTAAGGTACAGCAGAGAAGCAAATAGAAGAGATAAAATGAAATACTAAAAATACTTATTCAATCTAAAAATAGATGGGAAAGAGGAGTTAATGAGCAAAAGTAGGACAAATAAAAAAACAAAAGGAAGATGTGGGTTTAAATAAATTATATAATAATTATATTAGGTGTAAGTGAATGAAACATTCAAAAGGCAGAGAATGTCAGACTAGATTTTAAAAAAAGCAAGACATAATGATATGTTGTTTGAAAGAGATGCTTCTAACCCCACATTTCTAAATGACTATAGGTCAGAGAAAAAAAAATCACAAAGACAATTAGAAAATATTTTTTTTTTATTTTTTTATTTTTTATTTTTTTTGAAAATATTTTTAACCAATATTGTAACTACAACATACCAAAATTCACTGGATGCAGATAAAGTAGTGCTTAGAAAAAAATTTAGAGCTTCAAATGACTATAAGAGAAGAAAAACAATTTTTAAACCATTGATTTATGTTTCTACCTTGAGAAGCTAAAAAAAGAAATGTAAACACAAAAGAAAACAAATGTAAACACAAAATAAGATGAAAGAAAATAAACACTAAAGCCTAAATCAATAAAAACAAACAAACAATAAGGGAAATTAACATGGCCAAAAGTTAGTTCTTTGAAAATATGAAAAAAATCAATATACTCTTAACTAAATTGACTAGGAAAAACAAAGAAAGAAGAAATAAACCAACAATATCAGAAATGAAAGAGAGAACATCACTATGGATCCTACAGACAGTGAAGGATAGTAAAGTAATATTGTGAACAAGGTTATACCACAAAATTCAACAGTCTAGATGAAATGAAAAAATTTCTTGAATGACAAAAATTATAGAAATGAATATAAAATAATAAAAAATCTCCATAACTCTGTATGTATATTTTAAAAATTGAATTCATAGTTAAAAACTTCCTAAAGACAATTTATTTTAAACATTTAAAAAAATAAATATCAATCTTACACAAATTCTTTCAAAAGACAAAGAGGGAACCAATAAAGTACAAGAAGATAAAATTACAGATCAATAATCTTTATTAATATAAATGCAAAAATTTGTAACAAATTGAATTAGAGTATTAGCTAACCAAATCTAGCCATATATAAAAAAAGATAGTTTATCATGACTGAGTGGGGTTTATCCTAGTAATGCTAGATTAGTTTAACACTTCGAAAATCAATTAATATAGTTCATTACATATACAGAATAAAGGAGAAAAACCAATAGATCATCTCAGCAGATGCAGAAAAATTAATTGTTAAAATTCAGTGTTTTCTAATAAAACTCTCAACAAACTAGGAATCAAAGGAAACTTTAATTAACATCATACTTAAATGTGAAAGACCAAATGCTTTCTCTCTAAAATCAAAAACAAGGGGCGCCTGGGTGGCTCAGTTGGTTAAACGACTGCCTTCGGCTCAGGTCGTGATCCTGGAGACCCGGGATCGAGCCCCACATCGGGCTCCCTGACCCGCAGGAAGCCTGCTTCTCTCTTTCTCACTCCCCCTGCTTGCGTTCCCTCTCTAGCTATGTTTCTCTCTATCAAATAAATAAATAAAATCTTTAAAAAAATAAATAAAATTTAAAAAAAACAAAATCTAGAACAAGGCAAGGTATTGACTCACCATTTGCGTTCAGCATTGTACTGGAGGTCTTAGCCAGTGAAATAAGGCAAGCAGAGAAAATATAAAGAATGGTAAAGAAGTAAAATTGTCTCTATTTACAAACAAAATAATTGTATACATAGAAATTCCAGAGGAATCTATTGAAAAAAAAAAAGCGCTTACTTTTACCCAAACACAGCTTATAAAGTTCAAAGGATACAAGAACAACCTGAATGTGAAAGCTAAAAATAAAAATCAGTATGTCTCCAAATACGAGGTATAAAAAATTGAAAAATGAACTTTAAAAATTTCACATCAAAGAACATAAAATAATTGGGAATAACTTCAACAAAATTTGTGTGAAATCTCTAAATGTAATATTATAAAATACTGCTGAGAGAAATTTTAAAAGATGAGAATAAATGGAAAGATATACATGTTCACACATCGAAAGACTTAATGTTGAACATTCTCCACAATTGATCTATAATCAGTGCAATCCCAAACAACATTCCTGCATGTTTTTTTTTTAGGAATTGAGAAGTTGAATCTACAGTGTATATGGTGGGGTGCCTGGGTGTCTCACTGGATTAAACATTGGACTCTTGGTCTCATCTCGGGTCATGATCTCAGGGTGTGAGATCCAACCCAGCATCAGGCTTCATGTTCAGTGTGGAGTCTACTTGGGATGCTCTCTCTTTCCCGCTCCGCTCCTTTGCCTCTGCCTCTTCCCTTACTTGCGCATGCTCTTCCCCCACCTCAAATAAATAAATAAATAAAATCTTAATAAAACAAAATAAAATGTATACAGCAATATAAATGACATAGAATAGCAAAAAAAATTCTTGCAAAAAACCAATTTGGAGGAGTTACATAATCTGATTTCACTGATTATTATGAAGATTTAGTAGTCAAGAAAGTTGGTAATGGCACAAAGATGAACAGACAAATGTAACAGGACAAAATCAGAAATTAGCTCAATATTAATAGTCAATTGATTTTTTTTAACAAAGAAGCCAAAAGAAATCAATGAAAAAAAGAAAGATTCTTCAAAAATGGTGCACGGATGATTGGATATTCATAGGGAGAAAATATATCTTAGACCCCCCTAACTCATACTATGCATAAAAATTAATTCAAGATAGATAAAGCCCTAAATATAATGTTAAAATTATAGCACTTGTAGAATAAAACACAGAAGAGTACCTGTATGATATTTGGGTGACAAAGATTTCTCAGCTAGAACAAGAAAAGCATTAACCATCAAAGAAAACATAGATAAATTAAATTTTATAAAATTTAAAATTTGTACATTAAGAGATCTAGTTAACTAAATGACCAGGTATGTTACACATTAGGAGAAAATAATTGACAAATAGAATATATAAATATCTCTTGCAACTCAGTAATAAGAAGATAAATAACCCAGGAAAATGGGTGAAATGTTTCAGTGGACATCACAAAAGACATTTGTGCATAAAAAGATGGTCAATATCATTAGTGATCAGGGAAATAGAAATTAAAACCACAATGAGATATCACCGCAAATCTGTTAGAGTAGCTAAAATTAAAAAAACTGACCATGCCAAGTGTTGGTGAGGATGTGTTAAGGATAAAACTTTCATATACCGTTGGTAGGAATATAAAATAATGCAACCACTTTGGAAGATAGTTTGGTAGTTTTCTAAAAAGTTATACATGCACTTATCATATGGTTCAGCCATTCCACTCCTAGGAATTTATCCCAAAGAAATAAAACATATATAAGAAAATACATTTATTCATAATAGGCAAAAAGTAAAGAAAATCCAAATGTGCATCATCAGTACAATGGATAAGTAAGTTGTGGTATCTCCACTCAGCAATGAAAAAGGAAATATTAATGTTGGACACAAGAATATGAGTGAATCTTAAAATAATTATGCTAAGTGAAAGAAGCCACACAAAAAAAGATTATATAGTGCATGGTTCCATTTATATGAAATTCCAGAACAGGCAAAACAAATGAAAATGATAAAAATAAGATTAGTGGTTACTGGGGCAGAAGTGAGGTGACCAGAAAGGAGCATGAGAGTTTTCCCAAGTGATGGAATTATTCTCTATCTTGATTGGGGAAGGTGATTACACAAATGTGTACATCTGTCAAAACTCAAGAAATCAGACAGTTAAAATTGTTTATTTTATTGCATGTAAATTATACATTAATAAAATAGATTTTATTGTATTTCATACATATTTTTAAAGATTTATTTATTTATTTGACAGAGAGAAACACAGCAGGAGAGGGAACACAAGCAGGGGGAGTGAAAGAGGGAGAAGCTGGCCCCCTGCCAACCATTGAGCCCGGCTCGATCCTGGGACTCTGGGATCATGACCTGAGCCAAAGGCAGATGCTTAACAGCTGAGCCACCCAGCCGCCCCAATAAAGTTGATTTTAAAAAATAACTCGGATACCATATTTTACTCACTAGAATAATTAAAGTTGAAAAGACTGAAATATCCAGCAATAATGGAGTGTGAATGGTGGGACCTCTTTGGAAAACGAGTTTGGCAGTTTCTTGTAAAGATAAACATGCACTTACCCTATGACTCAACATTTCCACCCCTAGGTATTTACCCAAGAGAGATAAAAACATATTCTACAAAAAGACTTGTACAAAAACATTCATAGCAGCTTTCATCATACTTGCCCTGTACTGGAAATAGCCATCCATCAACAGAGGAATGGATAAATTGTATGTTCATGCAATGGACGATGAACCCTCAAAAGAAGAAAGAGAAGAAGGGGAGGAGGATGAGGTTGAATAAGAAGAAAGAAGTAACAACCAAAAAATATAAGCAACAACATAAAAAAAATACTCCAAAACACTATACTGAGGAAGCCACACACAAAAGAGTACATATGGTATGGTTCTGTTTCTGTTAAATTTCAGGAAAAGCAACCTTTTGCTAGAGATCAGAATGTTGCAACCTCAAGAATTGCAAGAGATCAGAATTGTTGCAACTTCAAGGTGTGCAGGGTAAGAGAAGGGATTGATGGAGAGGCTGTAAGACAAGTTTCTGTTGTCATGGAAATGGTCTGTGTGGTGACAGCTATACACAAAAGTACCCATTTGGAGAAACCCATCGAACTATCACGTGATCTGTGCATTTCACTGAAGAAATGTAAAGTAACACTGAATTTTTAAAAATTTTTTTAAAAAGTAGAAACTCACTTCCAAGAGCTCATGTGTCAAAAGAGAAATTATAGGGGCGCCTGGCTGGCTCAGTCAGTACATTTCGTAGCTCTTCATCTTGGGGTTGTGAGTTCAGGCTTCACCTTGGGTGTTGAGCCTTCTTTTTTTTTTTTTTTTTTTTTAAGATTTTATTTATTTGACAGAGAGAAACACAGCCAGAGAGGGAACACAAGCAGGGGGAGTGAAGAGGGAGAAGCAGGCTTCCTGCCGAGCAGGGAGCCCGATATGGGACTCGATCTCAGGTCTCCAGGATCATGACCTGAGCCGAAGGCAGTCGCTTAACCAACTGAGCCACCCAGGCGCCCCGGGTGTTGAGCCTTCTTAAGAAACATCGCACACAAGAAAAAAAAAGAAATCATAATAAGAATTAGGCAAAATAGACATAGAAAATATTTGAAGGCTATTTTATAATGAAATATCCAAATCTCAGAAGTTGAGGTGTGTAGCCGAGGCAGTGCTTGAAGAGAAAATTGGTCTTAAATACTTAAATTAGGGGGCACCTGGGTGCTTCAGTCGTTAAATGTCTGCCTTCGGCTCAGGTCATGATCCCAGAGTCCTGGAATCGAGTCCCCCATCGGGCTCCCTGCTCGGCAGGAAGCCTGCTTCTCCCTCTCTCACTCCCCCTGCTTGTCTTCCCTCTCTCGGTGTGTTTCTCTCTGTCAAATAAATAAATAAAATCCTTTTTAAAAAACCCTTAAATTAGAAAAAGAAGAAAGGTTAAAATAAATGAGCTATGTGTCCCACTTGAAAAGTTTGAGGCACACCAGGGAGAAAGAAGGAAATAATAAAGGCCTGAAATCAATGAAATGAGAAAAAGAAGTTTTGAATAGAGAGGATTGACAAAGCCAAAAGTTGATTCTTTTTTTTTTTTTTTTTAAGATTTTATGTATTTATTTTAGATAGAAAGAACACAATGGGGCAGAGGGAGAGGCAGGACAAGCAAACTCTGCTAAGCATACAAGCCTCGATCTCACCACCCGAGATCATGACCTGAGCCAAGATCAAGAGTTGGACATTCAAAGAACTGAGCCACCCAGGTGCCCCCAAAGTTGGTTTTTTTAAAAGTCTAATACAGGGGCGCCTGGGTGGCTCAGTTGGTTAAGCAACTGCCTTCGGCTCAGGTCATGATCCCAGAGATCCGGGATCGAGTCCCCCATCAGGCTCCCTGCTCGGCAGGAAGCCTGCTTCTTCCTCTCTCAGTCCCCCTGCTTATGTTCCCTCTCTCGCTGTGTTTCTCTCTGTCAAATAAATAAAATCTTTAATAAAAAAAAAAAGTCAAATACAAGTGATAAGCTGTAGGCAACACCGATCAAGACAAATGAGAAAAAGCATCAATAAAAGATACTAAGAATAAAAAAGATGACATTAAACAGAAATGTTATGAACGTTTAATGCCAGTCCCTTTGAAAACGTAGATGGACCAAACAAATTCAAAGGAAAATGTAACTCATCAAAACCGACTCAGGAAGTAGAAAACCTGAATATTCTGTAGCCGTTAGAAACATTTAATCCATGGTTTAAAATATCCCCGCAAAGAGAACGCCAGGCCCATGGGGAAAGACCTACAGGCAAATCTACCAAAACAATCAAAGGCAATCTAATCCAACACAAACTCTTCCAGAGAACAGGTAAAATAGGGATATTTTATCTTATTCCATGAGGCTAGAAAAGCTTGTTACCAGAATCAGAAAAGGAAATAGATGAATAGTTGTAGAAAAAGTATTTTGTAAATAAGGCATCCACTCATGACTTTTAAGAAATCTTATCAAACTATGGAAACTTTATTTTTTTAAGATTTTTTATTCATTTACTTGAGAGAGAGAGGGAGAGAGAAAGAGCACAAGCAGGGGGAGGGGCAGAGGAAGAGAGAGAAGCAGGCTCTCCCCTGAGCAGGGAGCCTGATGCAGGGCTCCATCCCAGGACCTCATGAGGCCCAAGATCCTTAACTGACTGAGCCACTCAGGCTCCCCAAACTGGGAAATTTTAAACCTAAAATGTAGTATCTACATAAAATGTTCACAGCAAATGTCCTTCATAAAGGTGAAAAATGGAAGCCGGTCCCTTTAAGAGAGCCAGACATGGCATACCTCCTGACATGATGTAATAGACAGTACACAGCACCACCTATTAGGTTGGCTTGCCAAAATAAAGAGAGGAGAGAAAAGAAAATTGCCCCTAATTGTAATCAAGCCTCTAGATCTATCTTCCAGTCACTCTACGGAAGCTCCAAAGAAAGAAACACCTTAAAAATGCTATATTCGGGATCCTGATCTGTCAAACCAGAATGACTCATTTTTTTCAATAAATAAATGTCATGGGAAAACTATGAGTAGAGGGGATGCTATAGATTAAGAGAGACTTAAAATTAATCCTCAAGTAAAAGTTTATTAAAGAGAGAGACTTAAATGTATCAACCAAGTGCAATGTTTGGATTCTGGATTATAATTCAAACAAATCAATTTATAAAGACATTTTTTGAGAAAATCATGGAAATTTGAACACAGATTTGTTATTAGACCATATTAAGAAATTGTTATGTGTGGGGTGCCTGGGTGGCTCAGTTGGTTAGGAGACTGCCTTCAGCTCAGGTCATGATCCCGGAGACCCGGGATCGAGCCCCACATTGGGCTCCCTGCTCGGCGGGAAGCCTGCTTCTTCCTCTCTCACTCCCCCTGCTTGTGTTCCCTCTCTGGCTGTGTTTCTCTCTGTCAAATAAATAAAATCTTTAAAAAAAAAAAAAGAAATTGTTACATGTAGTCACGTATTGTGATTAACTTTTTTTAAAAAATAACCTCCATATGGGGGAGCCTGGGTGGCTCAGTTGGTTAAGCATCTGCCTTCATCTCAGGCCATGATCCCAAGGTCCTGCAATCGAGCCCCACATCAGGGTCCCTGTTCAGCAGGGAGCCTCCCTCGCCCTCTGCTTGCTGCTCCCCCTGCTTGTGCTCTCTCTCTGTGCCAAATAAATAAATAGATTCTTTTTAAAAACAAAAACAGAAAAACGTCTATATGTTCAAGGTACCTACCTTGAAATATTTAGAGCTGAAATGATCTGATGTCTGGGATCTGCTTTAAAGTATGCCATGAGATAAAACAATTGGTAAAACATAGATAATTATAAAATTGGGTGATGGGTGGTACACGGGTATGTGGGGGGCACATTGTCTAGTCCCTTTGTTTTTATTGGAAACTTCCTATAATAACTTAAAAGACAAATAATAACGATGATGATGGTAACAACAAATGTTATTTTCAAAGAAAATCAAAGAAGGCAAGAGGCCATCCTGGGCCTCCCAGGGAGACCAGCTCTTCCTCCCAGAATTCCCTTTTTGCTTGTCTTCAGTGCGGGATGGACATGTTACCTGGGCAGGGCCTATTAGCCAAGGAGAGTCAGCCTCCACACTTTTACTGGAAAGATTAGAAGAGAGGTGCTTTCTCTTTATAAGGTAGTTAAGTCAGAAGACTGAAAGCTTGGAGTGCTGCGGCCATTTTCCTAAGAATGAGAGAAGATCCTGCTTAAGAAAGAAGCCACAGGGGCGCCTGGGTGGCTCAGTTGGTTAAGCGACTGCCTTCGGCTCAGGTCATCATCCCAGAGACCCGGGATCGAGTCCCACATCAGGCTCCCTGCTCGGCGGGAAGCCTGCTTCTCCCTCTCTCACTCCCTCTGCTTGTGTTCCCTCTCTGGCTGTTTCTCTCTGTCAAATAAATAAATAAAATCTTTAAAAAAAAAAAAAGAAAGAAGCCACTCTGAGAAAGCAGAGACTGGGAGCCTGATGACAATTATAATCCCTGAACATAGGGACACCCCCTTCCCTCAATCTTCCAGTGTATTCACTAATAAAATTCCTTGTGTGTGTGTACGTGTGTATGAGAAAAAGAGAAAATGTTTTCTCTTTAGGATCGAGAATAAGGCTGTCTGCTATCACCACTTGTATTCAACATTGAGCAGGAGGTCCTATAAATTTCATTAAATTAAGAAAAAGAAACAAGGCATATGGTGTCCGGAATATTTTTTCCCTTTCACTGTCTACTGATATGCTAATTGAGTCGACCTCCTACGTTTTGCTTCTGGTCCTTTCCCGTGGACTTATGGCCTGCCTGCCTCCTGATTCCGGGCCCACCCGATTGTCAGCCAGTGACCGACCCAGTCCGTCGTCAGAGGCAGTGCCCGGAAGGAGTGTGTCTGGGCCGCATGAAAGGATCCTGGGAGAGAAATTTGATAAACCGGTTCTGGAAGCGTCCAGGGGAGCTGCTGTCTCAGTGTGGGGTCTCCAGGCCCCACAGTTCTGTCTAAGGCGTTGACCTGGGGGAACAGTGGGGGCTTTTGTTTCCTCGGAATCTAGAAAGCTAAGAGGGAAAGGGCTTTGAGCCAAGCTGAGGATGGAAGCTGCTGAGGAATGAGGAAATGAAATAGGAGCCGCTGGTCACAAGTGTGATACTCTGGCCGTTCCAAGCTGAACCGACACGAAGTTGCTGACAACACTGAGCGGTGGCTCGTTTATCATGATCCATCACGGAGGAGGGGCTCAGGTGGGCTGAGCCAGCTCCCCAAGGCCCTGTCTTTGGAAACAAAAGTCTTGTTGTGTTTGGATGTGGGCATTTAAGCACTGAGAAGACACTCGATTGCTCTAGAATCTGGGGGAACCCTATGGTAGGGCTTATCTTGTCCAGTCCTCTCAGGGCCCAGCACTTGTAGCACCTGGTGGGAAGAGAGCAGGCCCAGGGGTGCTCTCTCAGCTCTACTCAAGGTGAGTCAGACCCTGGGTGGGGGTCCCAGGCAACCCCCAAGACCACTTTGAACCAGAGAGTTGATTTGGGTTATTTATTCTAGACACCTGATAGCTTTATCCTCTATCCAGAGAGATGCAACCTTTCCTAATATTAGGGCACCTGAGAGTCTCGTCAGAAATTGTCCACTTACCTTTGGAATTGCCAGCACCTTGCTGGGCTTGACTCCATGCATGTTCAAGGATGTTTATTTGTCCAGTATGTAATAGCAAACGGCTAGAAAGTAACCTGAATTCCCATTCATTTGAGACTAGTTAAATTATGAGACATCTATAACATAAAATTACGAGGCTGTTAAAAAGGCACAGTATTTTTTTTTAAGATTTTTATTTATTGGGGCGCCTGGGTGGCTCAGTTGGTTAAGCGACTGCCTTCGGCTCAGGTCATGATCCCGGAGACCCGGGATCGAGCCCCACATCGGGCTTCCTGCTCGGCGGGAAGCCTGCTTCTCCCTCTCTCACTCCCCCTGCTTGTGTTCCCTCTCTGGCTGTGTTTCTCTCTGTCAAATAAATAAAATCTTTAAAAAAAAAAAAGATTTTTATTTATTTATTTGACAGACAGAAGCACACGAACAAGCAGGGAGCTCGATGCAGGGGCTTGATCCCAGGACCCTGGGATCGTGACCTGAGCCGAAGGCAGACGCTTAATGACTGAGCCACCCAGGCGCCCCCAAAGCAGGCACAGGCTTTTAATAAGGCAGGCTGTTAATAAAGCAGTCCTCAAAACTGATAAAGAATAATTTCCAAAGTACATTTAAAAACTTGAAATTTGTAAAAAGCAATGTGCAAAAGAACATGTACATTATGCTATCATTTGTGTGAAAATATAAATAGATACATAGCTGTTTTTAAAATATCTTTGGAAGGATCCATAAAAGCCTGATAATAGAAGCCTCTGGAAAGGGGAGCTCAGGGAATGGGTGGCAGAGGTAGGAGGGAGATCTGCCTTTCCCTTTATATTCTTTTGCACCTTTTGGATTTTGTGAATATATCAAGCCATTGTTTTTATTTTATATATAAAAAGTAAAGAAGCTAGGCTATTTTTCCAAAACAAGGAAGATTTACATTCATCCCAGACTGGGGAGAGTTTAGCACATCATCAGTATGCATGCAGCTTTCTAGGGACCACATATTTGAATTCCCTAGCTCAGTTTCTCTCCCTTGTCCAGCACAGTAGAATCAAACTCTCACCCCCTTCCCTTCTTGCACTTGCCATGACATCATGATTCATTTCAATATACTTTCATAGCATGTTAACATTTCCAAGTAGACCATTCATTCATCCCGATTATAAATGATGTTGGCACCCCCTGCTGAGACTAGGGGAGGCTGATTGCACTCACCTGGTTCCTGTCAATCCACATGCGGGAGTGGCTTCTGGGAAGTCTCTTTGCTTCATTACTCCTGTCCCCTGTGGATTCCTGTAAATTTCACCGCTGAATGGCCCTTTTGTCCCCTGAGGGTTCTACTCTTCCTGCTGACCTCATCCTCAATCCCTTTTCCTCTAAGACCTTGGACCCATTCCCTTGTATGCTTCCCTTTCTGCAGTTTTCAATTAACTTTAATCTCTGATCTCAGCTCAATTATCCTTCTCATTCTCCTGTGCCTAATCACAAAGCCTCGGAGACTGGATAGGTTTCAGATGGAGATTATAACAGAAAACTGCTAAGAGCTGATAATTTCCATCAAGGCAGTGCTGGACCATTCCAACTCATGAATCAAGGAACTAACTACATACTCTTTGACCAAATTTCTTAACAGACACCTTTCTGTATAAGAAGTATTACCCAGTGAAAAGAATCCAGACCTGAGCCAGAGAGACGTTTGAATCTTTGCTCTGTCCTTTGCTGGCTGTGTCTTAGGCAAATTAATTTTAGCTCATTGAACCCCAGATTTCTTTCTAAAAAAATAAATGTAAGAATCCTTACTTCACAGAGTAACAAAGAATATTACATGAATTTTGTATGTAAATTCATACAATGAATCAATACAATGAATACTATTTTAGTGTCTTGGCTTGGAACCAATGCTTAGTGAACATAGTTCTCTCCCCAGGATGTTTTCCAGCTTCATTTCATAGAAACTATGCACATAAACTCTCACTAACTGCAGGAATACACTTTGTCAGGCATACATATGTAAATCAATTAATATAATTAATAATGTAAACCAATTTATAAAATAATATAATTTTATAAATAGCATAATGATTACATAAATAATATAATGTAAATTGATTCACATTTATAAACTGATTTACACAAAGATATATAGGTCATAAACATATGATCCAAGACACAATAACTAAAAAAAAAAATAGGAAAGCAAGTAGAAGGAAAGCATGTTTAGAAGAAAGGAATGAGCAGATAGCTGGGGAAAAGGACAGCTGAGAAGACAGTGAGGGGATGTGTGGAAATGAGAAGCAAACAAAGCTCTAATCAGTAAGAAGCTCACCTCCGTGGTGGTTTGTTAGGTACCAGTTATTTATGACCTAATCTGTAAACTTAACCCACTCAGAACAGGAACCAGGAAGAGAAATAGAAAGAGAGATTTGTGCCTCTTTATTGCCTGCTGAAAGGTAAGCCAAAGTAAGAAAGTAAGACATCTCTGTGTCACCGCAGGTCCCAGCAAGATGAAATCACCAGAGGGCAGGGATATAACTGGAAAAGGAACAGAGATAAAGGAATACATGCGGATGGAATGGAAAATGTGGTAGAGTGGGCGAAGTGATCCGTCCTTATCAGAGTAGATCATGGGTTTTCTGAGTAGTCTCCTTCAACACCTTACCATAGGATACAGCTTGAAGTGATGCTGAGACTTCCTTCTCTGAAACCCACTGAATGATTTCCGCTTCCGGATACAGCAGAGTAACTGGTACCATATCAGCCCCCCCCCCCCCCAGTAAACAACCATAAAACTGGACAAAGAGATAACACGGCTCTTTTCAGGCAGTGGGTAACAGTACTTTCATCTTCTCTGAATTTCATTAAAGATAA